>PVKV010027190.1:0-26766 GCA_004027835.1 Alouatta palliata
AAAAAAAAGAAGTAGTCTATCTGAAGAGGGCAATTATGAAATAATTATAAATATGAAATAAATATAAATATGTAAAAATTACCTCTAAAAAGTCTTCAGGGATCAATAATTTTTTTTACCAGAAGTTTTTCAAAATTCTAAGGAAATGCTCATTATAATGCTGCATTCATTTGATTTAGGTTATTTAAAGAGCTTTAATACCTTCAGGAATCAAGTGTAAGCCTTTACCAAAACCTGAAAAAAGGAATATTACTTTAAAAAGTGGAAATTTTATCTGGATAGTTGAATGGATACTAGGACATCTGTTAGTAACTAATAAATGATTAAATATAGTTAATATCATACATATGATCACCTTACTCAAAAGTGAAGGATGCTTATCTCAATATCAATAATAAGGATTACTACTGAAAATCAAACCATCAGCCAGAATACTACTTAAAATGAAAGAATAGAGGCATTCCCATTTAGAAAACAGAGGGAGGCAAAGGAAACAACACATTCACCATTATTCAACATTATCTAAACATTTTAGCTGAGATCATCACATGAAACAGAACTGAAAAATAATCCATGAAAAGGAAGAGACAAGATTATCATTATTCTTCTTCCATGTGGTTTCCTATCTAGACATTTTATAAATAAACTGCAGTCTTTGAATTCAAAAAAGTTTAGTAAAGTGCATATAAAATTAATACCCCTGAATGTTAACTAGATGAACTGTGCACTGCTTACCAACATGCATCAGTCCAATTCAACAGAACATAGGCACACACCAGTTACGTGAACTGGGTTTATTACTTACAGATGGGCAACAAGGGACAGCATAAGCTGAGGATTCATTGTAAGCTGATCTCACAAGGCTTAGAAAAATTGCCTAGGGTAGATGGAATCTTATCTACAAGTACTCAACTAGTACAGCAGCTTAGGGACCCCAGAAAGTAGCGCCCCCTCCTTGGGCTTTACACCCTGGAGTCACATCACACGTTGGGCCTAAGTGTTGAAAGACACCCTTCTATGGGGAACCAGAACAGAACCAAGGTTGTTCTGTCCAGTTTCCTCTTATCTCAGGATGTTGCATTCCTAGCACATTCTGCAGTTATTCTTGAGAACTACAAGTGAAAAAGAGGGAAGAATTGAGCTGGTCCAATCTCCCAGAAAACTGCCCTGCAACTATAATAGCTTCCTTGTATATACAACAAAATATACAGAGTAGTTGCTCTTTTATCCAAGGGGCATATGTCCTAAGATCCCCAGTAGATGCCTGAAACCTTGGATAGTACTGAACTGTACATAAACTATGTTTTCCTCTATGTATTTATACCTATGGTAAAGTTTAATTTATAAATTAGGCATAGTAAGAAATTAACAATGACCTAATAATAAAATAGAACTGTAACAATGCACTTGTTATGCATAAAATTGTTCTTTTGGTGCCACAAAGAAAAATTAGTACTGGGACAAAGGATCTCTCAGCAAAGCAATTCTTTTTATTTCCTGTAGAAAGGGTACTCCCGCTAGCAATCTTGCCATGAGAGCACAATGAACAAAGGAAAGCAGACATATTTATTTATTATGCATTTGGGGTTGTCCTTACTGCTGTGTCTAATCTCCGTTGGCTGGAGCCAGATCTCACAATCTAAACTGAAACCCAATTGGCTAATAACTTGAAACTTCTAAACAGGTAAAAGCAATGGAGAGCAAAAAAGGGAAGTTCAAATAAGGAAGGGGCATAGGCTGCAAGCTGGGATGTGCCTATGAACATATTCAGCAGAAATGTCTTGGTTAAAGTACAAAGATAGAATGTACTACGTGCCTATAAGCATATCTAACAGCTACATAGCATAGGGCTTCTAGCAAAAAGGCAAGAAGGCTTTTGAAGAAAGTGTTTAAACAAACTATTATTTCTAACACATGAATTTTTTTCTTAAATTCTTAAAAAACTTAACCGTATATATATTGTTTTCCCCTATACATTTATACCTATGGTAAAGCTTAATTTACAAATTAGGCATAGTAAGAGATTGACAACGAACTAAAAATAGAACTATAACAATGCACTATAATAAAAATTATGTAAATGTGGTCTCTCTGTGTGTGTGTGTGTGTGTGTCTCTCTTTCTCCCTCAAAATATCTTATTGTGCTGTACCTACCTTTCTTCTTCTTGAGATCTTTTAAGCTCATTACACAGATGGCTGGCTAAGTGACTAAAAGGCAGGTGGCATATACAGCAGCAAATAAGCTGGGCAAAGGGACCAGGTGAGATTTCATCACACTTCTCAGGACAGTATGCAATTTAAAATTTATAAACTGCTTATTTCTGGAGGTTTCTATTTAATATTTTTGGACCATGGTTAACCATGGATAACCACAGAAAGCAAAACCATAGATAAGGTGGATTACTGTACTAGAGATAAATTTCTGGAAAGCATTTGTCATAGATGAAGTATTAAAATTATGCTATTGAATGAAACAGGAAAGTGTTTATGATACACTGCTAGATGAAAAGAGTATATCAAATAGTATTATGGTATCATTTTTGCAAAATATAAACAGAAATTAAAAAATGACAAACATAAAATTAATACATGTAATACTTCATACAAAACACATAAAAATATTCCAGACAGACTGGAATGACAGACATAAAATGTTAACATATAGTATCTCTAGTTCAGAATATTAAAAATAACTTTCAGTTTTTTTCTGTATCTTTCAGATTTTTTCCAGTATTTCTAGTGCTTTTCTATTCAAAATAATATATTTAAAGAAAATTCAAAAGGAGATATATTTGGAGAATATATCTCATGAATACATGTAATAAAAACAGGAAGTATCTAGAACTAATCTTAAAAAGAGATGTATATAACTGCCCTAGAAATCACACTACTTTCCTGAGAGATAAATGGAGACTTAAGAAAATGAAAAAATTATTTTGTGGATAAAAATATATAAGCATGCATCGATCTAAAACTCAACATTGTGCTAAATGGAAAAAAAATTATAATCATTCCACTAAAGTCAGAAAGAAAAAGCCAGCTTCCATTAACATTGCAATAAAGTACATGATCTATTGAAAGATTGTAGTTCATGTCATCTGATAAAAGAAAAGGTTATAGAATAGCTATAGGAAATTCTTTAAACATAAAGGAAATGACAAAGTAACTTGGACCATCAGAAAAAAAAAAAAACATGGTAACTAAAAGTAAATACAATAGACTTCTCTTCTCCTCTTGAGTTTTCAAAATTTTGTTTGATGGTGAAATGTAAAGGAAGTACATTTTCTACATTACACTCAAATTAGTAAAATGATGCCAGTAGACTATATAGACTGTTTATATAAATCATATATATACATATATATAATGTAATGCCTAGAGCAAAAACATTAAAAATCTATTTTTAAAAATGTCACTATATAAAAAGTCAAATGGAATTCTAAAGAATGTTTAAGCAATTACCACAAAAAAGAAAACAAAGAAATAAAAAACGGAAATAAAACAAGCAATAAAATTTCAGACTTAAGCTATAACATACCAATAATTACATTAAGCAAATGGCCTTAACATATCAATTACAAGACAGATTGGCAGAGTGGATTAAAAAACATTCAAATACATGTTGTCCATATGAAACCCATTTCAAATATAACAATAAGGACAGATTGAAAGTAAAATAATGGGAAATTTTTCATGTAAACATTAACCAAAAGAAAGCAAGAGTAGGTAGCTACATTAATAGCAGATAAAAGGGATGCAAAGTAAAGAAAATTACCAAATGAAAAGAGGGACCTTATATAACGCAAAAAAAAAAAAAACTTTATTAAGAGGATGTAACAATTCTAAATATGTATCACCAAACAAATGTGTTGCAAAATATATGAAACAAAAACTGAAAGGAGAAATAGACAAATTCACAGTTATGGTTGGAGACTTTAACACCCTTCACTGAGCAGTTGATATAACACCTAGACAGAAAATTGGCAAGGATGTAAGAACTCAACAACACCATCAACAAGTAGGAACTAATCAACATTTATAGAGCACTCCATCCAACAACACCAGAATACAAATTCTTTTGAAGGGCCTAAGGAAAATATATCAAGATACACCATAAAGAAACTCAACCAGTTTCAAAGAATCAAAGCCTATCAAGTGTGTTCTCTGACTAAAATGAAGTTAAACTAGAAATCAATAACAAAAAGTTAGAAAAAATTCTCCAAACACTTAAAAATTAAACAATGTACTCCTAAATAACCAGTGGGTCAATGAGGAAACCTCAAAGAAATTTTAAAAATACATTTGACTGAATGAAAATGAGAATACAACTTATAATTTGTAGGACACAGCTAAAGCAGTGATAAGAGGGAAATCTGTAGCTCTAAATGCATATATTCGAAGAGAGAAAAAGTCTCAAATAAAAATTTAAGCTCTTACTTCAAGAACCTACAGCAAGAAGACAAAAATAAACTCAAAGCAAGCAAAAGGAAAGAAGTAATGAAAAGAGGAGCAATGAAATTGAAAAGGCACACCAATATAGAAAATCAATAAAACAAAGACACATTATATGAAAATATCAATAAAACTGACACAATTTGCAACACATCTTGCAAGATGAACAAAGGAAAAACAGAAGCTAGAAGTTACCAACATCAGGAATGAAACAGGGATATCAGTACAGACCCTGCAGATTTAAAAAGCAAAATAAGGGAATAACAACAAACAATTCTACACATAAATTTAACAATTAAGATGAAATGGACTCATTCCTCAAAAAACATAAAGAGTTAAAAAAATTAAGTAAATAATTTAAGTAGTTGTATAGTTATTAAGGAAACTGAATTTGTAGTTTTAAAAAACTTTAAGAAAGGTAATCTCCAGTACTAATGGTTTCACTGAAGAATTCAACCAAATGAGTTAATAAGGTGGAATTGACATCAATTGCCACAGTCTTTCCCAGAAAATAAAAAAGAAGTCTTCCCAATTCATTCTATAAAGCCAACATTAACCTTATACCAAAATGAGATAAAGATATTACATAAAGAAAATTCTAGATCAATATCCCTCCTGAATATAAAGAAATCTTTAAAAATACTTACAAATAGAATTCAGCAATACATGAAAAGAATTTTACAACACTTATCTCAAGGATGCAAGACTAGTTCAATATTCAAAACCCAGTCAATGTAATCCACAATACTAACAACTCTGACAAGAAAAACCACAGTTACAGTGCTCTTGTATAACATACTTCTAGCCAGTGCAATAGGTAAGAAAAGGAAATAAGCATACAAAATACCAAGAAATGAAACCATCCCTATTTCCAGATGACATGATTGTCTACATAGACCATCTCATAGAATCCATCAAAAAACCCCTCCTAGAATTAAAAAAGTGAGTTCAGCAAAGCAACATAAGATAACCAGTAAAAATATCAATTGTATTTCAACATATTAGCAATAAAAATGTGCACACTGGAAAATGATTTATTTATTTTTGTAATATCATTTAAATTGCTCAAAAAGGCTTAGATATAAATATGACACAACATGTACAAAACTTGTAAAGGACTTGCATTCTGAAAACTATAAAATTATGATGAAAGAAGTCATAGAAGATCTAAATAAATTGAGATATACTATGTTCATTGACTGAAATATTCAACATAGTAAAATTATCAATTCTCCCCCAAATTAATACACAGGTCTAACACAATACTTATGAAAATACCAGCAAGAATTTTTATAGATTGACAATATTATTCTAAAATTTATGTGGAAATGCAAATGAACTGAAGGAGCTTAGGGAATTTTAAAAATTTAAAGTAGGAAGAATTTATTTACTTGACTTCAAGACTTATTATATAGCTACAGTAATCAAGACTTTTTGGCATTGGTGGAGAGATAGACATATAAATCAATGAAAATGAATAGAGAAACCAGAAATAGACCTACAAAAGTACACCCAATTGTTTTTTGACAAAGGTGCAAAAACAATTCAATGGAGAAAAAATAGCCTTTTAAAAAAATGGTACTAGAGCAATTAGACATCACAGACAAAGAAAAGATGGGAAAAGGAAACAGGCAGAAGGGAAAGGAGGGAAGGAGAAAGGAAAGAAAGGAAGAAAAGAACAAGGAAGGAAAGAGGGAAGGAAGGAAAAAAAGAAAGAAATAGGGAAGGAAGAAAAAAAGCTTGACCTAAGTTTCACCTCTTATCTACAAAAACTCAAAATGAATCACGGTTAACACTGGATTGTTAGTCTAATTGCACTAACAATCCAATTAGAAAATGGGCAAATGATATGAAAAGACATTTTTGCCAAAGAGAATATACAGATGGCAAATAAGTACATTAAGAGATGTTACACATTTTTAGCCATTAGGAAAATACAAATTAAAACTACATTGGGGCCAGGTGTGGTGGGTGATGCCTGTAATCCCCAACACTTTAGAAGGCCGAGATGGGTGGATCACTTGAGCCCAGGAGTTTGAGGCCAACTCTGGCAACATAGCAAGATCCCCATCTCTACAAAAATTACAAAAAAATAGCCAGGAGTGGTGGTGTGTGCCTGTATTCCCAGCTACTTGGGAGGCTAAGGTGAGAAGATCACCTGAGCCAAGGAAGGTGGAGGCTGCAGTGAGCAGTAATTCAGTGATTGCACCATTGCATTCCAGCCTGGGCAAGAGAATGATACCTTGCCAAAAAAAAAAAAAAAACAAAAAACACCACTACACTGAGATATAACTACACATTTGTGAAGATGCCTAAAATAAAGCTGAATCACTCATACATTGCTTGTGGGAATGTACCATAGTAGAGACATTCTGAGTAACTATTTTGCCATTTCTTAAAAGCTAAAAGGCAATTACCATGATTCAGTAATTACACTCCTGGATTTAACCCAGAAAAATGAAAATTTATGTTCACACAAAAACCTGTCACAGGAATTTTCTTTGCCAACCCCAATCCAAAAATCTACATACTATGTGATTCCATTCATATAAAATTCTTGAAATTAAAAAAATTATAGAAATAGAGAACAGATTCATAGTTTTGGGGGTTTAAAGTTGGGTAGAAGAGGAGAGAATGGGTGTGGTATAAAAGGGCAACATGATGGGTGGATCCTGGCGATAGTGGAAATATCCTATACCTTGACTACACGAATGTCAAGATACTGTCATATTAGTCTACAGTTTTTCAGGATATTACCATTGGTAGAAACTGAGTAAAGGGCAAATGGAATCTGTCTTATATCTTACAATTGCATGTGAATTTACAATTATCTCAAAATTAAAAGTGTAATTATTTTTTAAAAAATTATTCAATGGCAAGCAAATTCAATTTTTAACTTGGACTGAATCCTGGATGGAAACCCAAGCTAAACAGTCTTCTCTAGGGATATCTGAAGTACATTTGGAGGAATTTAAATATGGATGTGTATTGGATAATGTTTATTATATAAGTTAACTTTTCAAGTGTGATAACTGTATTATAGTTATATAGAAGACGCTCCTTGTTCTTAGCTGCATTCATCCATTTCACACTGCTGATAAAGACATACTCAAGACTGTGCAATTTATGAAAGAAAGAAGTTTATTGGACTTAGAGTTTCACATGGCTGGGGAGGCCTCATAATTATGGTGGAAAGGAAGGAGGAGCAAGTCACAACTTACATGGATGGCAGCAGGCAGAGAGAGAGTTTGTGCAGGGAGATGCCCATTCTTAAAACCATCAGATCTCACGAGACTCATTCACTATCATGAGAACAGCACAAGAAAGACCCATCCCCATGATTCAGTTATCTCCCACCAGGTCCCTCCCACGACATATGGGAATTATAGGAGCTATAAGATGAGATTTGGGAGGGGGTACAGAGTGAAATCATATCATTCTACCTCGGCCCCTCCCAAATCTCATATCTTCACATTTTAAAACCAATCATGCCTTCCCAACAGTCCCCCTAAATCTCAGCTCATTTCAGTATTAACTAAAAAGTCCACAGTCTAAAGTCTCATCTGAGATAAGGCAAGTCCCTTCACCTATGAGCCTGTACAATCAAAACCATGTTAGTTACTTCCTAGGTACGATGGGCGTACAGGCATTGGGTAAACACAGCTGTTCCAAATGGGAGAAATTGGCCAAAACAAAGGGGCTAAAGCGCTCATGCAAATCCAAAATCCAGCAGGGTGGTTAAATCTTAAGGCTCCAAAATGATCTCTTTTGTCTCCATGTTTCACATCCAGGTCATACTGATGCAAGAGGTGAGTACCCATGGTCTTAGGCAGCTCCACCCCTATGGCTTTGCAGGCTACAGCCTCCCTCTGGGCTGCTTTTACAGGTTGGTGTTGAGTGTCTGCAGCTTTTCCAGAAACACGATGCAAGCTGTCAGTGGATCTACCATTCTGGGGTCTGGAGGACAGTGGCCATCTTCTCACAGCTCCACTAGGCAGAGCCCCAGTAGGGACTCTGTGTGGGGGCTCCAACCCCACATTGCCCTTCCACACATCCCTAGCAGAGGTTCTCCATGAGGGCTCTACCTCTGCAGCAGACTTCTGCCTGGGCATCCAGGCATTTCCATACATCTTTTTGAAATCTAGCCAGAGGTTTCCAAACCTCAATTCTTGGCTTCTGTGCACTCGTAGGCTCAACAGCACATGGAAGCTGCAAACACTTGGGGCTTGCACCCTCTGAAGCCATGGCCCAAGCTGTAACTTGGACCCTTTTAGTCATGGCTAGAGCAGCTGGGGCACAGGTTACCTGGTCCCAAGAAAACACGGGGCACAGGAACTCTGTGCCGGCCCCACAAAACCACTTTTTCCTTCTAGGCTTCTGGGCCTGTGATGGGAGGGCCCGCCATGAAGACCCTGACATGCCCTGGAGATATTTTTTCCATTGTCTTGGGTATTGACATTCAGCTCCTCCTTACTTATGCAAATTTCTCCTCAGAAAATGGGTTTTTCTTTTCTATTGCATTGTCAGGCAGCAAATTTTCCAAACTTTTATGCTCTGCTTCCATTATAAAACTGAATGCCTTTAATGGCACCCAAGTCACCACTTTAATGCTTTGCTGCTTAGACATTTCTCCCACCAGACACCCTAAATCATCACTCTCAAGTTCAAAGTTCCACAAATCTCTAGGGCAAGGGCAAAATGCTTCCAATTTCTTTGCTAAAACGTAACAAGAGTCACCTTTGCTCCAGTTCCCAAAAAGTTTCGCATCTCCATCTGATACCCACGTCAGGCTAGATTACATTGTCCATATCATTATCAGCATTTCGGTCAAAGTCATTCAACAAGTGTCTAGGGAGTTCCAAACTCTCCCATATTTTCCTGTCTTCTTCTGAGCCCTCCAAACTGTTCCAACCTCTGCCTGTTACCCAGTTTCAAAGTCCAAAGTTGCTTCCACATTTTTGGATATCTTTTCAGCAGCACCCTACTCTACTGCTACAAATTTACTGTATTAGTCCATTTTCACACTGCTGATAAAGGCATATCCAAGACTGGACAATTTATAAAAGAAAGGTTTACTGTACTCACAGTTTCACGTGGCTGGGGAGGCCTCACAATCACGGTGGAAGGTGAAAGGCATGTCTCACATGGCAGCAGACAAGAGAAGAGAGTTTGTGCAGGGAGACTCCTGTTTTTAAAATCATAAGTCTCATTCACTGTCATAAGAACAGCATGGGAAAGACCTGCCCCATGATTCAATCTTCTTTTACCTGGTCGCTCCCACATGTGGGAATTGTGTGAGCTAAAAGATGAGATTTGGGCTGGGCGCTGTGGCTCACGCCTGTAATCCCAGCACTTTGGGAGGCCAAGGCGGTTGGATCACCTGAGGTTGAGAGTTTGGAACCAGCTTGACCAAAATGGAAAAACCCTGTCTCTATTAAAAACACAAAATTAGCTGGGTGTGGTAGTGCATGCCTGTAATCCCAGCTGCTCAGGAGGCTGAGTCAGGAGAATCACTTGAACCCGGGAGGCAGAGGTTGAGGTGAGCCAAGATTGCACCATTGCACCCCAGCCTGGCGACAGGGTAAGACTCCGCCTCAAAAAAAAAAAAAAAAAAAAAAAGATGAGACTTGGGTAGGGACACAGAGCCAAACCATATCATTAATATAATGAAAGATTTAAGGATAACAAATAACAATACCTGTACCTTACTCTCATTGAGAAATTATAAACTTGAGAAAAGGAAGTGAGAGGAAAGAAGGAAAGGAAAGCAGCCTCCATAATCAATAGGTATAAACTATGTCCTATATTTTAAGAGAGAAGATCTCAACTAACAAAATGATCTTTAATGTCTGACTGGCCTGGACAAACACAGTAACTCCTTTTTAAACACTAATGTTTTACTTTCTTAGATACATTTGTTAACCGTTTTATATATCTGATGTTTTACTGGATAGATACTGTAACCTTTTTCAAATACATGTTATCACTATATTTAAATAGCCTTTTTCGGCTAGGCATGATGGCTCATGCCTATAATCCCAGCACTTTGGGAAGTTGAGGCAGGTGAATCAACTAAGGTCAGGAGTTGGAGACTAGCCTGGCCAACATGGGGAAATCCGTCTCTACTAAAAATACAAAAAATTCGCTGGGCATAGTGATACGCTCCTGTAGTCCCAGCTACTCGGGAGGCTGAGGCAGGAGAATTGCTTGAACCCAGGAGACGGAGGTTGCAGTGAGCAGAGATCATGCTACTGCATTCCAGCCTGGGTGACAGAGCAAGAGTCCGTCTAAAAAAAATTAAATTAAATTAAAAACTAAATAGCCTTTTTCCAGTTTGTGAACATATGACTCCAAAATCTACATTTCCCTCTTGGCTGAATGTCTTTGGGTCTCATCTTCCCCACTGCAATGTCAGCAAGAAAACAAGGTGATTATTTGAAGTGGCTTTAGATTGTACTCCTATCAAAAGAAAGCTTGTGATGTTGATGACTTTAGGTTACTGTGGGATAGCGGTCCTCAAGCCCTGACAGGCAAGCTCTTCCCTCCTTTCCCAACGTAGTTCTTATATAAACAGGAAGGCTATGTTTAAAATTTTTTAATTGGTAATCATTTTCTTTTTTTCCAATTGTGGCTATTTCAGAAAGTAGAGCTGAGTTTGAAAATAGTAAGGAGGACATTATTACTTTTTATTTTTTAATCTTCTGTAACATGACAACTTTGTCTGTGAATTTAAATTTCCTTTAAAGTTGTGGGTGGGTGTGGGTTCATGGGAGGGTGTGGAGGGGTTATGTTCACTTGGTTTTTAAGATAATACTCAATCTTAGAATCCTGGAGAGAATAAATAGGATGACATCAAGAGCCAGATGGAACACAAATTAATACCTTTCTGGGAAGTCATTTCTAACAGGAGTCATAAATATTCACAGCCTTTGGCCTACTAATTTCCCTTGAAGGAATCTTTCTTAAAGTCATAATTTAAAATGCTGACAAAGATTTACGCAAAAAAGTTCATTGGCACATTATAAATGCAAAGGTAGAAGAAATAACCTAATGTTCAACCTTAGAGGAATAGTTAATTTATTGTAAGTGCAGTCACATAGATAGGAAACTGTACATTCTTTAATATTATTCTGAAACATTTGATCACAAATAAAAATGCTTGATGTAAGTGAAATAAATAGAAGTGATTTTAAGAGCAATGCAGCTAAAGCTGTTGAATTGCTTCAGTTTCCAACTGCGTTTCAATTTCTAATACTTTATTCCCTCTCTGAAATACGATTTTTAGCACTTCCCTACCTTAGTTCCGAGGGATTTCCTAACAGAAAACACAACTGTCTGGTCACGGCTAAAGTTCTATGTTGCCCACTGATTTCTAATATCCCTACCTTACTGGTGCAGAAAACAAACAAACAAACAAAAATGTAGATGATCCTTAATAAATGCTTTCAGAAAACATTGCCACCGTTATCACCCTCAAATAACCATTTTAGAAATCTTCCAATGGGCACATATCAAATCTTCAAAGGACATTATTTGTTTAACATAATTTGTATCCCCCACAAAATCTCCATCAGGAAAGTAGTGGCATTAACTCATTCAGAACATGAACATTTCTTGGTTATAAGAAAGAAATACATTCATGTTGTTTGTTAGAGCAGCGTTCTATTTAGTAGACCCACAAAGACATCTCTTTCGTTTTGGCAGGAATTGGGATGAAAGTGACTTTTTAGTGGATGAATTCTGCAAGTTCAATTTGAAATCGAAAGTTATTTTGTTCTTAATAATCACAAGGTATTAACCACATCATATGAAAAAGGCAAACATGGGCAAAGACTGCAGGAGTCCTACTATATGTGATAGAAAGCTAAAAGGTATGAGAGCATTAACAAAAGACACACAAACCTTCCATTTCCTTTTATAGTAAAGCCATTTGTAGTTTACCTAATTTTGTCATTCTAATAAACCTCACTATAAGCTGATCCTACTCTAAAAATATTGTATATTCCCCCCACCCCAAAACATTTGCATTTAGTTGTTTGGAACAAAATACACATTATTCTACAGAAACAATGGTTTTCCAGTCAGTCTTAAAAGAGATGATTTGGTTCATATTGTATCTAAAATATATTTGCAATGAAAATATGCGATTATTGAAAATATTACTGCTGCATAAAAGACATTATTTCAACTACATTGTGGATAATTCAAGGAAACTAATTGTGATTTACTGTCATTTTTGGAAAAATTATATCACAAATTCTAATCAGGAACACTGTAAACAAGTATCCTGTTTTTCCCACCAAGCTCAAACGTCAGTTTGAGATACTTTCTCCTGTCCTGCCTCAGATTCTCTGCTTTTGCTGCTTCTGCAAAAGTCTCCACACCTAGCAGCCATCAGCAACAGACGCAAACCAGGCTTTTAAATTCAGACACTTCCCAAACAATAAACCTCCAATTGTTTCAAAATACAGGTAGACCAAAAACTTAAATATATGTTTTCGGGCTGGGTAAGGTGGTTCACACCTGTAATTCTGGCACTCCGGAGGCCAAGGCGAGTGGATCACTTGAGCTCAGGAGTTCAAGACCAGCCTGGCCAACATGGTGAAATGCCGTCTCTACTAAAAATACAAAAATTAGCTGGACGTGGCGTCGCACGCCTGCAGTCCCAGCTACTCTGGATGCTCAGGCAGGAAAATTGCTTGAACCCAGGAGGCAGAAGTTACAGTGAGAAATCCTGCCACTGCACTCACTCCAGCCTGGGCAACAGAACGAGAAAAATAAAAAATAAAAAGAAATTTAAAAATTAAAAAAAAAAAAATAAATATATATATATATATGTTCTTGCTTTTACACTACAGTGCATGATTAAAGTTTATTATGGGGATCGCAATGTCCTCAAAGATTCAAAATTATCAGATTCAATGGATCAAACATCAAACATGCAGCTATCTGACCAAGCACAGTTTATTCAATATGCAAATCTTAGGCAGAAGCCAACTTAAGCAGACACGCTATAACGGTAAAGTATAATTTTCAAAAAGTTAAATACAAAACTGAGAGAAATATACAATGAACACATGTCTAAGATTTTATTCATTCATTAGTGAATGAAGGAATGAATTATATGGTAAGGCTGGCTCAAAAGGAGAATTTGAGAAACGGAGATTTTATACAGTCAGTCAAAGGAATGGTAAAATGAATTTGCCTGCTTAGTGAACACAAAACTAGTTAATATCCTATGGAGCATTAACCCCTCAGGCTATATTTTTACTGGACAGAAATCTATAAGTTAACGTGTAGTTTCAATGTCTGGTGTCTAATCAAATACAATAGCAAATAGCAAAGTCAAACAAAGGCACATGCCCCAACATAGACAAATAATTATTAGGTGAACATGTTAAGCAATGATATTGAAAGAACATGTAGGCTTTTCAATGTTGCTTTATTTCAGGTTTTGGGTGATTTTAGTAATTTTTTAAAATGTGTCCAGAAGGGAAGGTACAAAGATAATTCATAAGGTATTATTTACTTTGGTGAATTAATGTGACCTTTAACTCAATTCAAAAACTGATTTTACCATACTATGTGTCTGGGCACTAACTCAGCTCACAAGAAATACATATGCAAATCAGACAAAAGTAATTCATTTGTATTAAAACTATAATTTACAAGTAGATCATGTACTCACATCCTCTGGCTGGTACATTTTTTCCCTCAAGGAAAGCAGTTAATTGGGTCAATTTATCATTGCAACATTTCTTGATGAACAGTGGCGAAATGAAGAACAGAACTGGCTCTGATGCAGTGGATGTGTGCCCACCTTCCCCTTTCTTCAGAATTAAGAAAGAAAGAGACTCACTCCTTTATCCAAAAGCAGAAAAAATGAGTGTGGTCACAAAAAGCCTAGGTTCTTGGTTGGGATTTGGGGAAGATGATGGAGAAGGGGTGCCCTAGTACTTACTCCTTGCTAGTTGATGGGCTTTACCAAGGAAAACTCATTGTCTTGGACAATTTGGAGAGCTTTTGTAGATTCCAGTGTGATTTCTAAAAGTAAACTTCTGCCTCATGGTGGCTCAGACTCTGCTTCTAGCCTGGACAGCCGACAGCCGAAGGTGCATCTCCAAAGCCTGCCATTACTGTGTGCAGTCTCCCAGGAGACTCCCTGCACATATCACATGTCCACACACCTTCCCTTCCCTCTTTGTCACCCCATCCCACTGCCCTGCCCCTTCACTCCTCAACACCTCCTCCCTCCACTGCTCTGAGCACTTTCCCTCCTCCTGTTGATGGAGTAGGGTAGTGTGGAGGAAGAAGAAGGTGGAATGGTGGGGGCTGCCAAGAAACTTACGATACTTAGAGTGTATTTTAAGGCCAGATTCCTGTATTCAGAAATATACCTTCATGTGCTCCTTTGGCTTCATTTAGCCGCTGTGAGCAATCGTAAAATCATTTAACAACTTAAAGATTATGACATCAGGCCATCTCCAAAATGCCTGCCTTTGAAAGTGGGCAACTAGGGGGAGATTTTGATCCAGGGCACCTCCTCCACCAAGCAGCTGCCACACTGGATCTCTGACCTTGCCTATGTCCCATCATGCCTAATTCCTCTTTCCCCTTTTAATTAACTCATTCTTTCTTGGTCTATACTTTAATAAGAGGTTAGCATGTCTACATTCTTGTTCTTGGTTCTGGCACAGAGTCTGACTGGCAGGTGCTTTTGTTCAGACTGCAGGTAATGCATTTCTTCTCTGAACACACAGTCTCCCAAGGTTGTATCACCTCCTTAAAACTACCTGGGCACCGGCACCTTCTGGAAAGTTTTGTGTCTCCTCAGGAGTATGGCCACTCTGATCTGAAGCCTGCTTCTTTTGTTCCTTCTCCCTGCCTCAGCCACACTGACTTTAAGGCTCTGGATTATAAATCAAGCTAATTTCAGCTTTAGGGCCTTTGCAAGAGGTGTTCCCTATGTCTGGACCACTCTGCTTAAAGATGCATGCAGAAACCATCACTCGGATTTTTAGTTCAAATCTCTCCTTCACAGATGAGTGGTGGGTGAGCAAGTGAAGCTTCATCTGTATTTACAGCTGCTCGCCATCTTCACATTATTGCCTGAGCTCCCCCTCCTGCCAGATCAGCGGTGGCATTAGATTCTCATGGGAGTGCAACCCTATTGTGAACTGCACATGTGAGGGATCTAGGTTGCATGTTCTTTATGAGAATTTAATGCCTGATGATCTGTCACTGTCTCCAATCATCCTAGATGGGACTGTCTAGTTGCAGGAAAACAAGCTCAGAGCTTCCACTGATTCTACATTATGGTATGTTGTATAATTATTTCATTATGTATTACAAGGTAATGATAATAGAAATAAAATGTACAATAAATGTAATGTACTTGGATCAACCTGAAACCATCCCCTTGGCCCCCATTGGTCTGTAGAAAAGCTGTCTTTCATAAAACTAGTCCCTGGTGCCAAAATGTTTGGGGACTGGTGCACTGCTGTATCTCCTGGGCTGAGAACAGGGCCTAACACATTCTATTAATTATCTGTTGCTATGTACCAAATTACCCAAAAGTTAGAGCTTAAGACAACATTTATTATATCACAATTTTCATAGGTTCCAGCTTAGGGTCTCTCATGACATTGCAGCCAATATGTCATCTGATGGCTTGATTGGGGATGGAAGATCTGCTTCCAGGATGACTCACTCACAAGGCTTTGGCAGAAAGCCTCAGCAATCACGTGGCTATTGGCAAGAGGGCTCAGTTGCTCAGCAGGCTTTCTAAAGTGCTACTTGGGTATCCTCAGGACAGGGCAGGGGTTTCCCTCATAGCAAATAACTTAAGAGAGAGCAAGACAGAAGCTGCAATGTCTTCTACAGCCCATCCTAGAAAGTCATATTCTGCCATTTCCACAATATCCTGTTTGATATGGTTTGGCTGTGTCCCCACCCAAATTTCAACTTGAATTGTAGCTCCCATAATTCCCACGTGTTGTGGGAGGGATCCAGTGGGAGATAACTGAATCATGAGGGCAGTTTCCCCCATACTGTTCTTGTGGTAGTGAATAAGTCTCACGATATCTGATTGTTTTATAAGGGTAAACCCCCTTCACCTAGATCTCATTCTCTCTCTTGTCTGCTGCCATATAAGACATGCCTTTTGCCTTCCACCATGATTGCAAGGCTTCCCCAGCAATGTGGAATTGTGAGTCCACTAAATGTCTTTTTCTTTATAAACTACCCAGTCTCAGGTATGTCTTTATTAGCAGTGTGAGAACAGACTAATATAGTGTTACATGAGGTAGCCCTATGTATCGTAGAAGCAAACTACACATGGGCATAAATACCATCTTCAAGGCAAGCTGCCACACACACTTACAATGGTTGTTCAATGAGCATATTTTGAGCTAATGAATTGTGTCATTGAGCTAATGAATTTTATAATTCAATTTGTAGTGAGCCATCTTATTTCCAAATGTTTGAGAAAGCATCTCTTACTTTCCCAACTCTACCTTCAGCTGTGGAACAAAGTATATCCTATTTCATTTTTCAAACAGGATGTGAGAAACAGCAACCCAGGAATGATACTGTCTTAGTTCAGTTTGTGCTGTTGTAACAGCATAATACTGACTGGGTAATTTATAATGAACGGAAATTTGCTGCTTAGTTCTGGAGGCTGGGAAGTCCAAGCTCAAGGGGTTGGCATCTTGCAAGAGCCTTCTTGCTGTGTCATCCTATGGTGGAAGGGCAAAGAGAAGGCAACAGAGAAAGAAAGAGATGGAGAGAAAGACAGGGCCGGACCAAACAAGTCCCTTTATAAGGAACCTACTCCCAGAATAACGAATTCACTCAAATGATAATGGCATTGATCTGTTCATGAAGAGTGTCCTTCCATGACCCAAATACCTCCCATTAGGCCCCACCTCCCCAAACCACCACACTGGGGATCAAGTTTCCAACACATGAACTTTAGGGGACACACGGAAACTATAGAAGATATGGAGACTATATTTTTATTCACATTTGGTATAAGGACAACTAGGCAAAATATTTTAAATTATTAGGTTGGTACAAAAGTAATTGCAGTTTTTTCCATTAAAAGTAAAGGCAAAGATCACAGTTATTTTTGCACCAATCTAACAGCAGCTTTTCAGAAAACCTGATCATTGTGGTTGCTCTATATAGGTAATTCTACTAATAGGAATATTCAATTCTTTCCATGTGTGTAGGACTTCCCAGTTTGCAAGGTATCTTTCCATATAACTTCATTTGAACTCATAACAGCTCTGAAAAGAAGACAGGATAGATTTCATGACAACTCTAGAGATAAGGACATCTGACCAGGTCCCAATTTCAATGAGAGACAGAAGCAAGAGTAGAATTTTGGCTTTCTGATTTCTAGTATCAGGAAAGACTTCAAGAAGGAACGGTGCATAAAGTAGGCTTAGCTATGCAGCAGAAAAGATAACTCCAGTATCTCAATGGCTTAAAATAACAGGCATTTGTATCCTGCTCATATATGTCCAATGCAGGTGGGTTCATTTTCCAAGGCAACTGCCCTTCATATCAACTGCGTAATACATCTCTTTCCTTTCGTAGCTGCCCTTTGCTCCTTGGTTACACACAGGGAACAGAGTTTTGCAGTGAAAATAAAATGCTTTGACCTTGGAATGATATGAATCCTTCTCCTTATAGCTCACAGGCCAGCACTAGTCACGTGGCCCTGCCTGATTGCAAAAGGAAAAGGTATTTGTCAGTTTCCCGTGTTCCCAAGGCATGGATGAGCACTAAAACTCTCTCCCATATTAAATAAATTGGATTTGAAGAAGTAGGAGAAGGCCCCTTGAGGACACTTATGAAAACAATGTAAAGAAACATACACAGAACACCTAATCTTTTTGAAAGCTTGGTGCTGGGGTCTCTCACAATAGATTTTTATTATTTTATCCTGACAAAAACCTGGTAAGGTAGACATTATCCCCTTTTTTATAGTTTTGGTCATTGCAGTTCATGGAGGTATTTAACCTGTCCCAGAGTTCACTTTAAGAAGTGGAAGGAATTCTGATTATCTTGCTCTTCCTTTTCTCCATCTCTCAATTTCATATAATGATCTTTTCTTCCATCCCATAAGAAATTCAATTTTATAAAAGGAGCTTCTAGGGAGGGATAAACAAAGGCTGACAATGTTTTATTTTTTAAAGCTGAGTGGTGAGCACACAGATGTTTGTGTTCTTTTTATGTCTAGGTATTTCAAAATACAATCTTTTCAAAAGGGGGTTGATAGAATCTGAGAACCAGTGACAAATTCTTCTTAAAAAAAGAAGCATTTTTTATGAATATTGGCAGCCAGAAAGGACATACAGTATTGCTAATATTTATTGAGCCCATACTATGTCCTAGTTTGAGGTTTGTTTGTTTCTTCCTTGAAACAGGGTCTCACTCTGTCATCCAGTCTCAAATGCAGTGGTGCAGTCTTGGCTTACTGTAGCATCGACCGCCAGGGCTCAAGCCATCCTCCCACCTCAGCCTCCAGAGTAGCTGGGACTGCAGGTGTGTACAACCACACCCGGGTAATGTTTAAATTTTCTGTAAAGATAGGGTCTCACTACGTTGCTCAGGCTGGTCTCAAATTCCTGCCCTCACGTGATGCTCCTGCCTCAGCCTACCAAAGTACTGGGATTATAGGCATGAGCCACTGTGCCTGGCCAGATAGTTTTAAATTTCTTTACATATTTTATTTCATCCTTCCAACAACCTTATGAGATAGATACCATTATTATCCCCATGTTGAAATGAGATGAGAAAACTGAAACAAGTACACATTAAATAATTAACCTAAATCACACACTTAAGGGAAAAACTGGATTGGAATCAAGCATTCCGGTTTCAGAATAACTACTATCCTGGAAAACCTACCCGAAGACGTGGACGTTGAACCAAATATGCAGAGGTGGATGAAAATCTTTTGTGCTTCTCCAGCAAAATGCCTGGTACATTCCCCAGACATTTAAGACCAGTTAAACAGGGAATTTAAAATAGCTTTCCCATGACAGAGACAGACAAAAGGCTGGTAGTGTTGGCAGGAAATTCAAAGAAATATTGAATGCAAGGGCTGACTCCCTTGGACCGGATGAAGAGGAAGAGCAGGTGATAATAGAGGGTTCTATCAATCGTGGAAATTTCATTGGCAAGGAAGGTGGAGCTGGGGAGGGTTTTAAAAATTTCTGAATGTCAAGCGATCTAGCCCAGCTGGGTTTTTCTCCTGCTTGGATAGCGGCACTATAAAAGCGCAGTTTGGGATTACTACTGTTTCTGCTACTCACCAAATTAAGTTACTCCGAAAGCGATCTTCTCATCGCCACCCCAATTCCAACACACACCCATTGACATACTTGGGTTCGGCTGTGCGGCGCAAGGAATTCCCAGGTGGGACGTCCTAGCTAGAAGGAAATCCGGAAGGCAGGGCGGGGGACGCCCCACACGACCCGCGCCACAGTCCGCCTGGAGGACCGCCGCCAGGGGGCGCTCTCGCCCAAGTCGGCCGCTCTGTCTCCTCTCCGCGCGCTCCCCGCCCCTCGCTCCCCACGGCCCCAGAGAAGGCGGAAGCAGTGGCGTCCGCAGCTGGGGTTTGGCCTGCGGGCGGCCCGCAGAGGTGGCGACGTCGTCCTTTGAACCCAGAGTTTGACGTCGGAGCAATCTGGTCTCGGAGCGCAGTGTCTGTGTCTGTCCTCTACCAGCGTCTTGGCTGAGCAGAGTCCTGCGGCCGGGGAGAGCCCTGCCCGCCTGGTTCGGCCGCCCAGCGAACTTGAGCGGTGAGTCTCCTTCAGGCGCCTCCTCCCGGCGGCCGCGGCCTCGCGTCCCACCCGTCAGGGACGTTGCCCCCCGCCCCTTCGCTCTCTGCAGTTCGGTGACGCATTCCCTGTCCCCTAGCTTTCCACCGGTCCGGGACGCCTCCCCTGTCCCTTCGCTTTCCACCAGTCGGGGACGCCGCCCCTGTCCCTTCGCTTTCCACCATTCGGGGACGCCGCCCCTGCCCCTCGCTTCCTGGAGGTCGAGGACAGCTTTCTCTGCCCCTCGCTTGCCGCAGGTCGAGGACACCCGTCCCTGTCCCCTCGCTTCCCACAGGTCGGGGACACCGTTCCCAGTCCCCTCACCTCTACTCCCCAGGCCTTTTCCCCCTCTCTCACTTCACCGACTAAAAAACCCCGCGTCGCCTTCTTCAGTCTCGCTCCGCTCACTCCCTTTTCTCCGTTTCCCAGAAAAGGAAATTGCCTCCTAGAGTTTTCCGTCCCTTGGAGCAAACACCTGCTTACATTAAAAAAAAAAAAAAAAAAAAAAATCCTTTACATTCCTGGCGCCTCCCTCTGTCACTGTCATGGGAAAGCTATTTTTGGATTCCCTGTTGAACTCGATAGAAGTCTCAAGCAGCAAGTTAAAAAAAAAAAAAAATGGCTCAAATGACACGAATGTTTCCTCCCCCGCCCCTACACTTGGTAGTTCGAGCGATTGTTCCAGACGCTGGGTTGATAAAGCTGTTCCTAGTATTTGGCCTTAGGGGAACTCCAGCTGAGTTAGGACTGCCTTGAATGTGAACAGAAAGCACCTAAAGTATTAGCAGCCTCGCTGTATAGTATTTGATTGTTTCTTTTTCTGAGAGCAGATTACTATTACTGAAAGTTGTTACATGGTTTCCATATAGAAAGGAGAAAAACTGGTAGAGAAATTCTGTGTTGGCCTTGTGAACTAGGCCGCTATCATTTCATTCATTCTACTTTGGTTACTAGGGAAGGAAGGGGGGCTTTTCTGATTTTGAAATTGAAGGAATGGTTAAGAACAATGTGGCCTCTCTTGTGACTCTAGGAAGGAGTAGGGCATGTGGTGGGTACAGGATCACATCAAAGTTTCAACCTTTATGCACCACAATATTTCAGAATTGTGACATGAGGTCTTCTCTGTGATAAATTGGGATATGTGATGCTGATAAACTTCGGGCCACGTAGGTTTGGAGAGAAATTCAAATCCTTGCCTCCTGGAGCAGAATAAATAGTGCCCAGGAAGGGAATGCCTCTTGAATTTGGATTCAAAGTTAAGGCACAACAGTTGAATATTTTGCATATCTCTTGGCCATTGGAGCACATTTGCAGGTCTTCACAACTTTAGAAATAAATTTTAAGAAACTGATAAATAGTTTATGTTTCTAAAGCTAGTAGCAAATTAAAAGTAATTTCTCATTTGATTTACATGATTTTACTTTAGTAAGTTACATATTTCCTCATGTATGGATTTCTGTTGACTTAAAATTGACTCATTTAAGACATAACTTGTTGATTGTTTAGCTTGGTACATATCTCCTTAGCATCTGTCTTGGAGGACAAACTTTTTGTAGAGCAGCCTACTTCCCCTTCCCCCAAGACATTACAGTATTCTCTTTAGATTATAATGTATACCCAGATGCTAATTTGTGAATTTAAACCATGATTTTTGACAAAGCTGTTTTCAGTACTACTCATTTTACAGTTTAAGTTAACAGTAGTTACATTCCACAATATTTAATTAAGACAGTGCTTACTATACTAGATTTGCAACTGCAAAAGGGAATTACAATCAGAACACTCTTAACATACAATTTAAGGAATGATTTAAACTTTGTTCCATCCCTTTATTCCTGTAAAAAACCACATAAGTAAGTAGAATAGAGGCTGTAAGACATTTTTATTTGAGGCCTGGCATGGCGGCTCATGCCTGTAAATCCCAGCACTTTGGGATGCTGAGGTGGGAGGACTGCTTGCGCCCAGGAGTTTGGGACCAGTTTGGGCAACATAGCAAAATCTCATCGCTACAAAAAACAAAAATTAACCAGGCTTGGTGGCACACACCCGTACTCCCAGCTACCTGGGAGAATCACTTGAGCCCAAGAAGTGGAGGCTGCAGTGAGCCATGAACCTGCCACTGCACTCCAGCCTGGGCAATAGAGGAGGACCCTGGCTCAAATATATATATATATATATATATATATATATATATATTTTATGAAAACATTTTTATGTAAAATCAAGCTCTGTCTCTAGTCTGCTTTTGTAACAACTCCTGTGACACAGTAGGAGTTTAAAAAGTAAAAAATATCCTGATAGAGCACAGTATTTTCTGCATGCATGCCAGATCATCTTTTATTCACTTCTGTAACTGACGCAAAGCACTTTTTCTTCTTCTCTTAGTGTTAGTTAAAATAGTTACTCATTATAATTAAGTTAGAAAGGTGATTTTTCCTTAAGTCTTTGTGATCCTTAAAACTAAGGCGACAAAATGTTTCAGTTTGCCAAAGAAGAGGAAACAGAAATGTTAAGTGGCAGTCAAGAACTGTTTTTAACTTAATTTTCCCTTTGTGTCCAGTTACTTGGAACTATATACTATGGACTTAAAGGGTGACTATCTGAAAAAGTTTATTTGGAAAGTAGAAAACTTCCGTATTGCTTCTTGAAACATGGAAAGTAATGTGAAACTTGAAGGCAATAGATTTTGAACATTGCTGATTTTATGTGTCACACTGCATTCCCACAGTGGAGTTCCTTTTAAGGAACTGTAACTGATTAGACAGATTTTCTTAGGAACACATTAGCTATACAAGGTCTCTTCAGACCTGAAGACCTTCAAGCCTTCTGAACTGGACTGGAAGCAGGCAGTGTTGACTATCCAAACTATCCAATAAACTGAACTTTAAACTGGACATTTGGGCAGAAAAGAAAAGATAAACCTAGCTTCATAATTTCTGCCTTTGTCTTCTGGCTAGCACTTGGATATATGTCCTACAACCAAATTACAAATACTAATCTCTCAAAAGTGATTTTACTTAAAAATAAATGGTTAAAGACTGAAATACACCTAATGTTGTGAAGGGTATCGAAAATGGACTATTGCATGTATACCGTGATTGTGAGAGTGGAAATTAGAATGTCTTTGATACATACTGGATAACCAGAATTATCTATCAGAAAGCTTAAAAAGTTACATACCCTCTGATCCAACTATTCTGCCTCTAGGAAATTTACCTAAGGAAGTAAATTGGTCACAAAAATGTACAGATATACCTCTTTATTTGTTTATTTTTTTGAGATAGAGTCTCACTCTGTCACCCAGGCTGGAGTGTGGTGACAACTCACTCCAACTTCCGCCTCCCAGGTTCAAGCAGTTCTCTGCCTCTGCCTGCTGAGTAACTGGGACTACAGGTACATGTCACCATGCACAGCTAATTTTTGTATTTTTAGTAGAGACAGCATTCCACCCTTTTGGCCAGGCTAATCTCGAACTCCTGACCATGTGATCCACCCACCTCAGCCTCCCACAGTGCTGGGATTACAGGCGTGAGCCACCACGCCTGGCCCTGATATACCTCATTTTATGGCATTGTTTTTTTGCGCTTCATAAATAGGGGCTTTTTTTTTTTTTTCTGGACATATTGAAGGTTTTTGTCAACCCTGTGTTGTGCAAGTCTTTCCGCGCCGTTTTCTCCAACAGTATGTGCTCACTTTGTATTTGTCTGTCACATTTTGGTAATTCTTGCAATATTTAAAACTTTGTTATTATATCTGTTACAGTGATCTGTGATTAGTGATCTTTGATGTTACTATTGGAATTGTTTTAGGGTACGTGAAGCACACCCATATAATGAGATGGTGAACTTAATAAATGTGAGCTTTCTGACTGCTCCACTGACCAGCTGGTCCCCTGACTATCCCACTCCTCAGGCCTCCCTACTCCCTGAGACACAGCAATATTGAAATTAGACACAACAATTTCGAAATTAAGCCAGTTAATAATCCTATAATGGCCTCTAAGTGTTCAAGTGAACAGAAGAGCCACATGTCTCTCACTTTAAATCAAAAGCTAGAAATAATTATGCTTACTGAAGAAGGCACATCAGAAACCAAAATAAGCCAAACATTTAGCCAAGTTGTGAATGCAAAGGAACAGTTCTTGAAGGAAATTAAAAGTGCTACTAAGTGAACTCACTAATAAGAAAGTGAAACCGCCTGTTGCTAATATGGAGAAAGCCGTCATGGTCTGGATGGAAGATCAAACTAGCCACATTTCCTTAAGTCAGAACCTAATCCAGAGCAAGGTCCTAATTCTCTTCAATTCTGTAGAGTTTGAGAGAAGTGAAGAAGCTGCAGAAGAAAAGTTGGAAGCTAGCAGAGATTGGTTCATGAGGTATAAGGAAAGAAACCCATCTCTGTAACATAAAATTGCAAGGTGAAAGAGCAAGTGTTGATGTAAAACTACAACAAATTATGCAGAAGATCTAGCTACGATCATTGATGAAGGTGGCTACATCAAACAACAAATTTTCAATGTATACAAAATAGCCTTTTATTGGAAGAAGATGCCATCTAGGATGTTCATAGCTAAAGACAAGTCTATTTCTGGCTTCAAAACTTTTAAAGGACAGGCTGACTCTCTTGTTAGGGGCTAATGCAACTGGTGACTGTGACTTGAAGCCAGTGCTCATTTACAGTTTTGAAAATCCTAGGGCCTTAATAATTACACTAAATCTACTCTGCCTTTGCTTTATGAAGGTAACAACAAAGCCTGGATGACAGCGTATCTGTTTACAGCGTCGTTTACTGAGTATTTTAAGCCCGTTGTCAGGAACTGTGCAGGAAAAAGAGATGCCTTTCAAAATATTACTGCTTATTAACAGCGCATCTGATCATCCAAGAGCTCTGATGAAGATGTTCAAGAAGATTAATGTTTTCATGCCTGCTAATATAGCATTCATTTTGTAGCCCATGGATCAAGGAGTCATTTAGACTTCCAAGTCTTATTATTTAAGACATGCATTTCATAAGGCTATAGCTGCCGTAGATAGTGAGTCCTCTGATGGATCTGAGCAAAGTAAATTGAAAACTTTCTGGAAAGGATTCACTTTTCTGGGCGCCATTAAGAACATTTGTGACTCATGGGAGGAGGTCAAAATATCAGCCTTAACCAGAGTTTGAAAGAAGTTGAACTTGAAAGAAGCCCTCATGGATGACTTTGAGAGGTTTGGGACTTCATTAGAAGTCACTGAAGATGTGGTAGAAATAGCAAGAGAACTAGAATTAGAAGTGGAGTCTGAAGATATGACTAAATTTCTACAGTCTCATGGTAAAACTTGAACAGATGAGGAGTTGCCTCTTATGGATGAGCAAAGAAAGCTGTTTCTTGAGATGGAATCAGCTCCTGGTGAAGCCGCTGTGAACATTGTTGAAATAACAACAGAGGATTTAGAATATTCCACAAACTTAGTTGATAAAGCAGTGGCAGAATTTGAGAGGATTAACACCATTTTTGAAAGAAGTTCTCCTGGGATAAAATGCTATCAAAACAGCATCACACGCTGCAGAGAAATACTTCATGAAAGCAGAAGTCAATCTGTGTAGCAAACTTCATTGTTGTATTATTTTAAGAAATTGCCACAGCCACCCCAACCATTAGCAATCACCAACCTGATCAGTCAACAGCCATCAACATTGAGGCAGGACCCTCTACCTCAATATTATAGCTCGCTGAGGGCTCAGATGATCACTAGCATTATTTAGCAATAAGGAGTTTTTAAGTTAAGGTATATACACTGTCTTTTTAGACATAATGCTGTTGCACTCTTAATAGTCTATAGTGTAAACATAACTTTTTATATGTACTGGGAAACGAGAATTTTTATTACTCGCTTTATTATGGTATTTGGATTACTGTGGTGGTAATTTTTTACCATTTTGGGTAATTACTGAACCCAAAATGTCTGAGTATGCCTGTATATGGGAATAAAAATAACAAAGGATATATACCCTGGTGTAGCATAACAGCATCATTTGGCCTCAGGTTTGGAAGGCATAAAGGGGACCCCATATCCCATTTTATGGGTCAGCTGTAGTGACTAGTTCTGCTTTTTTCTGCTGTCTTGCCATTGTTTGCTTCCTTTCAATCTGTGTGAACCTTCCCTAGGAGTCCACGTCAGATATAACAAGGCTTTGGGAGCTATATTTTTTTTTTTTCTTGAGACGGAGTTTTGCTCTTGTTACCCAGGCTGGAGTGCAATGGCGCGATCTCGGCTCACCACAACCTCCGCCTCCTGGGTTCCAGCAATTCTCCTGCCCCAGCCTCCCAAGTAGCTGGGACTACAGGCACGTGCCACCATGCCCAGCTAATTTTTGTATTTTTAGTAGAGACGGGGTTTCACCATGTTGACCAGGATGGTCTCGATCTCTTGACCTCGTGATCCACCCGCCTCGGCCTCCCAAAGTGCTGGGATTACAGGCGTGAGCCACCGCGCCCGGC
>PVKV010027191.1:7215-26860 GCA_004027835.1 Alouatta palliata
TTGAGACAGAGTTTCGCTCTTGTTACCCAGGCTGGAGTGCAGTGGCGCGATCTCGGCTCACCACAACCTCCGCCTCCTGGGTTCAAGCAATTCTCTTGCCTCAGCCTCCCGAGTAGCTGGGACTACAGGCACGCGCCAACATGCCCAGCTAATTTTTGTATTTTTAGTAGAGACGGGGTTTCACCACATTGACCAGGATGGTCTCGATCTCTTGACCTCGTGATCCACCCGCCTTGGCCTCCCAAAGTGCTGGGATTACAGGCGTGAGCCACCGCGCCCAGCCTTTTATGTATTTTTTTTGAGACAGTTTCACTCATTGCCTAAGCTGGAGTGCAGTGGCACGATCTCAGCTCACTGCACCCTCTGCCTCCTGGATTCAAGTGATTCTCCTACTTTAGCCTCCCGAGTACCTGGGATTACAGGCTTACGCCACCACACCTGACTAATTTTTGTTGTTGTTGTTGTTGTTTGAGATGGAGTCTCACTCTGTCACCCAGGCTGGAGTGCAGTGGTGCCATCTCAGCTCACTACAATCCCTGCTTCCCAGGTTCAAGCAATTCTCCTGTCTCAGCCTCCCAAGTAGCTGGGATTACAGGCACCTGCCACCACGCCTGGCTAATTTTTGTATTTTTAGTAGAGACAGGTTTTCACCATATTGGTCAGGCTGGTCTCAAACTCCTGACCTCAGGTTATCTACCCACCTCGACCTCCCAAAGTGCTGGGATTACAGGTGTGAGCCACTGGACCTGGCCATATTGTATATTCTTTAAAACAAACAAAAAAAGCTCATTAGGTTTTTCCCAGCTGAGTTCAATTCTTTACCTTCTATTTGTTTCTGACCACTCTACCAAAATCCACTTTAATCTAGTAGTCAAGTGTGAAAGCTACTAAATTACTCAAAGTCTATTTACTGGCAGGTTGTAAGAACCTTGGAGCAGGTAAAGTCTTGGCTTTTTTAGTGAGTCTTGCTCTAGGTTCCTGGTTTCTAAATATGGACAGGTGTCATCATTGGAGGAACTAGTTAAACATCTGCATTCCTGACACCATTCCAGCCTTGGTGACTCAGAATTTGGGGTGTGCTACCCCCAACCTCCAAAGAGTACTTCAGGAGTCTCAGGAATTTGAATTTTCACAAGTGTTCCGGGCAATTCTGATAGCTGGGCAGGTAGTCCATATATTCAGTGTAAATTCCTTCCAGGTTAAGCAAAGGGACAAGGGAGAAGGATGAGTTCAAATTTTGGCAGAGATTGGGAGTCAGTTTGACTCCCTGTCTGTGTTGTCTATGTATTTTCACTCTTCTCTTTAGAACCTACATTTTCCTCCATGCCTTTCTTTTTTTTTTTTTTTTTTTTTTTTTTTTTTGTTTTTTGAGACGGAGTTTTACTCTTGTTACCCAGGCTGGAGTGCAATGGCGCGATCTCGGCTCACCGCAACCTCCGCCTCCTGGGTTCAAGCAATTCTCCTGCCTCAGCCTCCCGAGTAGCTGGGACTACAGGCACATGCCACCATGCTCAGCTAATTTTTGTATTTTTTTAGTAGAGACGGGGTTTCACCATGTTGACCAGAATGGTCTCGATCTCTTGACCTCGTGATCCACCCGCCTCAGCCTCCCAAAGTGCTGGGATTACAGGCCTGAGCCACCGCGCCCGGCCTCCTCCATGCCTTTCATGGTTAACTTGTAGACTGACTCTAGAGGCCAAGGATCTGCTACTTCATTTGCATCACAAGCAGGAATTTCTATGAAAATGAACAGACCTGAATTCTTCTATCTTACAATCCTGGAATTGTTAGGAATCTTAAAGGTCACTTAGTGACCTTATTTAGTGGGACACCTTAGATATCCAAAGGACAAGCAATGACATCAAGATTAGCAACTCACATAATTGTAGTGAGCCACCCAGAGCAAGCCTTCCCCGAGGCTTCCAGCCTGAAGTCTTGAGCACTGCAAGCCGAGAGATGAGAAAGTCATAAATAAATGCTACTTGGGGAGATGAGTTGGGGCTGGGAACAGGAAAATGGGGGAGATCACATGGTACATAGAGAGCAAAGCGGGCGTGGAACAGGAATGTGGGTGAGAACAATCTTTCAGTGCACTCCAACACAAAGGAATTCATTTACTTAACTCCCCAAACACCTGTGAGTTATCTCCTTAGACCCTGATCTGATGCTAACCACAGGTCTTGCCCTCAAAGAGCTCTCAATCTAGTGGGATAGACAGATACCCATGACAATAGAGAGTGATAAGTCTAACAATAGAGGCAGATTCCAGGAATAAGGTAAGAATATGCGCAAACTCGCCAGTCCCAAGGATTTGTGGAGCCCTTAGAATTTATTTATAGTGTTGGCTATAATAGTAACATTAAAATATGCAAGCTAGCCAGGCACAGGTGGCTCATGCCTGTAATCCCAGCACTTCGAGGTGCCAAGGCAGAAGGATCTTTTGAACTCAAGTTTGAGACCAGCCTAAGTAACATAGTGAAACCTGTCTCTATAAAAACTAAAAAAACAAAATAGCCTGGCATGGTGGTGAGTGCCTGTAGTCCCAGCTACTCAGGAGGCTTGAGCGGGGAGGATCACTTGAGCCCAGAAATTTGAGGCTGCAGTGAGTTACGATCGGGCCACTGCACTCCAGCCTGTGCAACAGAGTGAGACCCTGTCTCCAAAAAATAAAATAAATAAAAAAGTACATGAGCTAAACAGACTATATCCAGTTGTTTTTAGAATCATTTTAAACTTGTGTTTGTTTGTTTAAGCCAGAGCCTGGCTCTGTCGCCCAGGCTGGAGTGCAGTGGCTGGATTTCGGCTCACCGCAACTTCTGCCTCCTGGGTTCAAGTGATTCTCCTGCCACAGCCACCCCAGTAGCTGGGATTACAGGTGCTTGTCACCACGCCTGGCTAATTTTTCTATTTTTAGTAGAAACGGGGTTTCACCATGTGGGCCAAGCTGGTCTTGAACTCCTGACCTCAAGTGATCGTCCTGCCTTGGCCTCCCAAAGTGTTGGGATTACAGGCGTGAGCCACCATGCCCGGCCCGTTTTAAACTTTGTAAGTGTTAAATAGAACATTGCTAGTAAAACTAAAAAAAAAAAAGGATCAACTTTTTGGTAAGATCTGAACTTGTACTCCAACAAAATATCAGTGGGTGCACTGATATGGTGTTGGAGTACAAGTTCAGATCTTACCAGAAAGTTGTTATCAAGAGATGGCTGTCAGCTGGGTGCAGTGGCTCATGCCTGCAATCCCAACACTTTGGGAAGCTGAGACGGGAGGATCACTTGAGGTCAGGAGTTTGAGACCAGCCTGGCCAACATAGCAAAACCCTGTCTCTACTAAAAATAGAAAAATTAGTGGAGTATTGTGGCGTGCACCTGTAATCCCGGGACCACCTCCCACCTCAGCCTCCCAGTCCCACTCCCATCTCACTGAGGCTGCAGTGAGCCTTGACTGTACCACGTTACTCCAGCCTGGGTGACAGAGTGAGATCCTGTCTCAAAACAAACAAACAAAAAATGGCTACCATAGATATAATGAAGAAATATAAATTTTATAATGTATTGAAAGAAATCTCATGTATGAATTGTTCACATAAGAGAAAACATAGGGATAAATGTGTACTGTAGAAGGAAAAATTACCTTAAGCTAAAATGAAAACTTGCTAAATCTCTCTTTCTCATTCTCTTTTTAAAAATAATCAACTTTCGTGGCCGGGCGCGATGGCTCAGGCCTGTAATCCCAGCACTTTGGGAGGCCGAGGCGAGTGGATCACAAGGTCAAGAAATCGAGACCATCCTGGTCAACATGGTGAAACCCCGTCTCTACTAAAAATACAAAAATTAGCTGGGCATGGTGGCATGTGCCTGTAGTCCCAGCTACTCCGGAGGCTGAGGCAGGAGAATTGCTTGAACCCAGGAGGCGGAGGTTGCGGTGAGCCGAGATCGTGCCATTGCACTCCAGCCTGGGTAACAAGAGTAAAACTCCGTCTCAAAAAAAAAATAAAAATAAAAAAATAATCAACTTTCTTTTGTGTTTCTTGAAAAAAGTGAATATTTCTCTTTGGGATAATGTGACAAATGAATACACTTTGCCTTCCTCTCCCTCCTGCACCTTCACTTGCAATCACAAAGCTATTGCTGAATGCTAGGAACCAAAGATATTTTGCTGCTGTGATATAAAATGGCAATGTGGGAATGTAGATTTCAAGATTTCTCAGGGAGGGAGCTGGGCGCCATAGCTCACACCTGAATCCCAGCACTTTGGGAGGCTGACGTGGGTGGATCACTTGAGGTTAGGAGTTCAAGACCAGCCTGGCTAACATGGTGAAACCCCATTTCTGCTAAAAATACAAAAATTAGCTGGGCGTGATGGCATGCACCTGTAATCCCAGCTACTTGGGAGGCTGAGGCATGAGAATCGCTTGAACCCGCGAGGTGGAGGATACAGTGAGCCGAGATGGTGCCATAGTTCTCCAGCCTGTGTGACATAGTCAGACTCTCTCCAAAAATATAGACTTCTCAGGTATGGAATGGGTAGAAGAAAAAAAAAAAGAAGGAGCCCCAGATTGTTGGTATCAGGGCAGGGATAGTGCAGAGAAAGAAAGGAGGAATATTTGGAGTCTGAGAAAGAAAAAAAATCATTCTAAACATGGAAATGATTGTAATTAGCAAATATCAGGCATTATAGTTGAGACCTATACAGAGGTAAGTAAACATTCAAAGTGTGTTATTTAACTGATTAGCAAGGAGGACAAGGTATCTTCATCTTTTAATAAAGAATTCCTGAATCAGGAGTGCTGTAGGAAGTTTCATGGGTAGGAATAAAGTAGTCAGAATAAAATCTAATGCTTAAAATTACTATAATTCAGGCTGGGCACTGTGGCTCATGCCTATAGTCCCAAAACTTTGGGAGGCCAAGGCAGGCGGATCACGAGGTCAGGAGATTCCAGACCAACCTGGCTAACACGGTGAAACCTCGTCTCTACTAAAAATACAAAAATAATTAGCTGGGCGTGGTGGCACGTACCTGTAGTCCCAGCTACTTGGGAGACTGAGGCAGGAGAATCGCTTGAACTTGGGAGGCAGAGGTTGCAGTGAGCCGAGATTGTGCCACTGCACTCCAGCCTGGGTGACAGAGCCAGACTCTGTCTCAAAAATAAAATAAAATAAAATAAAATAAAATAAAATAAAATAAAATAGCCAGACTCTGTCTCAAAAATAAAATAAAATAAAATAAAATTAAATTAAATTAAGGATGGCCCTGTTTTCCTCTAAGATTATATAAGGTTCTTACTGCAATGGAATCCTAAGTCATTTTATATAGCTTTTCATTTCTAACAACTAAGTTGAATCTGTGCTACACAGATTTGGTTATTAATAGATGTAATTTAGCCTTCTTCACTGAAATCACTGCTTTCTTTTATTTCTTTCTGCTCCTGACACAAGCTAGGCACACACTAGGCATTCAAAAAATATTTGTTGACTGATTAAAACAGTGATATGCACAATGAGAATTTATCATTTTGAACTGTTACAGAAAACAGTTTAAAAATAGTGAATTCAATTCACAGTTTCAAAACAGTGAATTCAATAGTCCATGGTCATTTCAACTTATATTTTTTTCCCAAGTATCAGGAAAATATTTTCTGGACAGATTTTTCTCCAGTAAAACTGAAACCTAAATTCAGCCTATTTATTCAGAGTTCATACCCAGCACTTAGATTTTAGGAAGGTATGTCTATAATTCCAAATTCACTCCAAGTGGACTTTCAGCCCAGGAGAGCTGACTAATGGCCTCAATTCTTACACTCCTTCCCCTGCTGCAGGAATCAGTGCCCTGGACTCTGATGTGTGGCTGGGGTGGCAGGGTTGCCCTTGGCAGATTTATTAGCTTGGACTCTTTCACATGCAAAAGATAGCACCTGTGACTGTACATATTGAACATTCAATTGCAGGTGTATGTGCAAATTGGATTTTGAGGGGGAAAGTTAAGCAAATCCTTTTGAAAGCAAATCCCTCCAAGGAGTGAGTAATAAAGAAACAAGAAGAAAGGTGACAATCAAAAACCTATTAAAATCTAGTTTCCAGAGAAGAAGCTGACTGTCTCATGACATTTATGCTTCCATAGCTAGGCATTTAACAGTCATTTTGTGTCAGTTGCTTCCTTTATACATGTCACGTGGCACATTTTTCAGTTTTCTGTATTTCTGAGACCTTAATCCCAACCATTCTTAAATGCTTGAAATGAGCCCATGTTCCTAAATAGACGGGTTTTTTTGTCCATCTGAATTTCTCTGCAGGAATCTACAATGATGCCTCAAGCACTAATACACAAAGTCAATCACTGTCATTCATCCAATTCATTCATTCCATTCATTCTTTCATTTAGCCCTAAAAATCCATGGTAAATTATTATGACCAAGAAAATGCTAAACCAACCAGCTGTTTAAAAGCATTAGACTTTGGGATCGCAATGAAGTTATGTGTCTAACTAAAGGGAGAAATTATTCTTATCTGATTCATCACTAATACTTTTAGTTCCCATTTCTCTTTGCTTGCTTTATTTTTTCCTTTTGTTAATTTCACTGCCTAACCCCCAAATGTTTGCCGTAACTGCTGTATTTTGGATCTGAACAATATTTGCTACTTCTGCTGTCCTTCTCTGGGTTTAAAACGGGACAGTAGGAGTAGATATGAAGAATCAGGAGCAGTAGAAACCTAGATCTTACATTTTGGTCAGATTGTAAATGTGTGATGACAATAAGGTATGATCAACTTTTTGATCATATCTTTGATCAAAATCTTTGTTGCTGCCCTTCAGCTCTCCAATTGACATTGGGTGTTTGGAGGAGGACAAATCCTGACTCAGGATCCAAGTATTTTCTTCCCCTCCATGGTAAAAAATGTAATTCTAATTGGGAAAAGAAGACAGAATTTTCAAGTTTTAATACATCAACTGGTTTCTAAAATACTTTTGGAATAGTCCAGTACGAATGTTTTTAAAAAGTGGGGTTGGGATTTTATTTGATTTTTGTTGGTTTCTATGAATTGTGGTACTGGAGCCTGTTAAAAATGAATGCCATGTAGAGAAGTGTTTTCCAAAAGCAAAACCTGATGTTTGCAAAACTTATAGGCTCATGGGTTTCTAATTGGGAGTGTGAACACACACCCCTCCAAGGTAAATACATACATTCTAAATTTACCTGAGTGCTTTAAGCAGCTCTTAACATCCTATGACAAGGAGAACATTTGTTAATCAGAAAAATTACAACCTATTCATACTTATTGTTTGATTATTTCTCTGTTGACCTCTGAGGTCCCATTGTTGATTGAATTAGTTATAGTAACTCATTTATTTTAGCAACTAGCTAATATAAATGCAAACTCTGCTTATCACCAGATGATTGATAGGCACATTAAGAAGTTGTTCAACAGGTTGCTTGGTTTAAAGAAATGTTTAAATCCTGATGGGTTACTTTTTTATCAGCAAAGAGTGGGAATTAGCACAGATAAGCCCATAGTAACAAAAATTTTATTTTCGAAATGGAATGTTGTCAGTTCTTTACATTTGATTTTGCTTAAAGCAGTAGATTCTATCAGTTCCCTTTTATAGATTTAAACATATTTTGAAGGTGTTGCTTTTTTAGTGTTGACTGGAGAAGGTATCCTATAAAGAATATTGTTAAGCACCTGAAGGTGATGAAGTGTCTGTTGGCACTAATCTGACTTTTTCTTTCTTCTTTCTGTTTTGTTTTTGCATAAAACGTCCATTTTGTAAAGGCTTTCAGGCACTTGAACTAAGTTAGCCCCATACATGCCTAACATTTTTTTTCACTGGTAAAAGTACTGTTTTGATTCTTCTTTTCTGAGACAGAGTCTTGCTCTGTCGCCCAGGCTGGAGTGCATGGCATGATCTTGGCTCACTGCAGCCTCCGCCTCCCAGGTTCAAGTGATTCCTCTGTCTCAGCCTCCCGAGTGGCTGGGACTACAGGCACTCAACACTACACCCGGCTAATTTTTGTATTTTTAGTAGAGATGGGGTTTCATCATGTTGGCCAGGCTGGTTTTGAACTCCTGACCTTAGGTGATCCGTCTGCTTTGGTTTCTCAAGGAGCTGGGATTACAGGTACCTGCTACCATACCCAGCTAAATTTTACATTTTTAGTAGAGACGGGTTCACTATGTTGGCCAGGCTGGTCTCGAACTCCTTGACATCAGGTGATTTGCCCAACTTGGCCTCCCAAAGTGCTAGGATTATAGGCTTGAGCCACTGCACCCGGCCTCAGTTTTAATTTAATTAATTCCCATACCCTTTCGGTAATTTTTTTACTTCAAAATTGCCCTTCATATAATTATATTTCTTGATATCTGCTTCATAGAATTTGTACAAGATGATACAGTAATCCAAGCAATTCTCTATAAAAAGTCACTAAAAATTTCTATAAAAAGTCTCTACTACGCCAGGTGCGGTGGCTCAGGCCTGTAATCTCAGCACTTTGGGAGGCTGAGGAGGGTGGATCACAAGGTCAGGAGATCAAGACCATCCTGGTCAACACAGTGAAATCCCCTCTTTACTAAAATACAAAAAATTAGCCAGGCATGGTGGCATGCACCTGTAGTCCCAGCTACTCGGGAGGCTAAGGCAGGAGAATCACTTGAACCTGGGAGGCGAAGGTTGCAGTGAGCTGAGATTGCACCACTGCACTCCAGCTTGGTGACAGAGCAAGACTCCATCTAAAAAAAAAAAAAAAGGAAGTTTCTATTAAAAATACAAAAGTTACCCAAAAGCTGGGTGTGGTGGTGGTAGGCGCCTGTAATCCCAGCTACTCAGTGGCTGGGGCAGGAGAATCGCTTGAACCCAGGAGGCAGAGGTTGCAGGGAGCTGAGATGTGGCCACTGCACTCTAGCCTGAACAGAGTGAGACTTTCATCTCAAAAAATAATAATAAAACTGGCCTAGAGTCACCTGCTAGAGGTTCGCTGGATATTTGGAGATTTGCTGGCTCTACTGTGGACATGACTGCATATTCATGGATGATGTGGAGAGTGACAAAATGTCAGGGCCTCTAATTATTAATCAAATCACAGATTCATATTTCTCTCCCCCTCCTTTACCCGTTTCCTTGGAGACACAGTTTCTTGTCAATTTTTTGAATTGCATTAATATTAACTATGACTTTGAATCAGGAAGAATGCAAAATGTCTGAAAAGTAGTATTTATACCTTCCATGTGACATTTGCATCACATGGATAAACGTTAACAATGTTCTTGAGAACATGAGAAAATAAGGAAATAGAGTTCAAAAATAAAGTATAGAACTTGCTAGACTAGTTTCTGTTTAAAACTCGGTGGATTATACCTCTTTGTTTCAAACCATTAGAACAGCAATGATTAAATATCAGATTCCTTAAAGAGTCACTAGTTCCTTCTGGAAAGTTTTGATGAAAGCATTGTATTTCTTAAACTGCTCTACCCACACAGATTTCCTTCAAGATGTTGTTTTTCCCACATCTACTGTTTTATTACATGACAGTTATTGAAAGGTTAGATGTGGTTTAATTTCTCAAGGTTTATTTTTATATGTCATAAATCAAGCTTTTTTGTTGTTGTTAATACATCACAAGAAGCAGTGTGGTCTGTTCAAAGTGGGTGTCGGGAGACCTGGGTTCTATTTCTGACTCTGACATGTGACTTTGGGTAAATTGATGAATTTCATCAGTGTCTCAGTCTCCCTAGCCACGTAATGGGGATAATAATATCTCCCTTTTACCTACTTAACAGGTTTTTTTTTAAAGGATTAATTAGTTGATGTTTGCAAGTCACTCTGAGCTCCTTTGATAAAATACAAAGCACCATTATTTATGACAATAATAATAGTGTCTCGACCAGTAGGTTTCCTTTCATCCAAGGATGGCAAAGTACTTTACCCCCGGGATTGCAGCTTTACAGCAGATTACTGTGTGGTGGCTGGCTCTCCTTGAAGAAACAGATGGTAATGAGCAGTCTGGTTTTCACTAGAGAGTAATTAAGTCTCCCACCAACTCACTGAATCATTTGCATAAACTTCCCAAGACTGAAGCGCAGCTCCCAAAAGAGAGCTGGGAGAAGCTGAATTGGGCTCGCATCCTTCATCACTATTTATAAACAAGTCACAGGGGATGTGGATCTTGGAATATCAATATTTTCAACCCCCCAAATCAATTCGCTGAACAGTTGCTAAAGCATTGGAATATTTAGACAACAGGTAAATTAGGTTCAACAAAAACAGACATGTAACAAGTGTGGGTTACCTGAGGGTCTTTCAGGTTGTGCAGACCAATTATGCGCAAGTCCTGTGATCTCTCCTTAACAGTCCGGTTAGACTAACTTTCAGTTAATTGACAAAGATGAATTAAGTACCTGATTCGTGTGCCTGTCTGGGGTTATTAAGAAGAAGAGTGTGCGATGTGGTCCCTGCCTTCAAGTTGTTTACAACGTATTTGAGACGATGAAACTAAGATATGGGAAACAATTAGTGGAGTATGGAAGACAGCATATAATTAAGGGCTAAATTGTGTAGAACAGACCACAGGACGATGAGAGAAGGAAGTGGTCTATATGGAGCGGTGTAGTGCAGGAACGACTCACCAAACAGGTCAATTGAAGAAGCACGTTTTCCATGTACCCCATACATATTGCAGACCTACTATGTACCCACAAAAACTCAAATAATTTTTTTTTTTTGAGACAGGGTCCAGGCTAAAGTGCAGTGGCATGATCTCACTGCAACCTTCACTTCCTGGGCTGAATCCATCCTCCCGCTTCAGCCTCCCAAGCAGTGGGGACTACAGGCACATGCCGCCATGCCTGTCTAATTTTTGCATTATCTGTAGAGAAAGGGTTTCACCATGTTGCCCAGGCTGGTCTGGAGCTCCTGAGCTCAAGCAATCTGTCCCCCTTGGCCTCCCAAAGTGCTGGGATTAAAGGTGTGAGCCCAAAATAAAAAAATTAAGAAAAAAAAGCGTTTTTCGTAGAAACTGGTGCATGAAGGGACAGTGTGCTTGAGTTGGGAGGTAGGGCAGAGAGGGAGACTTAACTCTGGTAATTGGGGGGTTTTGGTGGCCAGGCAGAGAAAAGGAAGCATCCAAGGTACAGAGAACTTTCATAGTCAGAGGAGTTTGGACCTAATTTAATCCACTTTCTTTCTTTTTTTTTTTTTTTTTTTAAAGAGACAGGGTCTCACTCTGTCACCCAGGCTGGAGTGCAGTGGTACAATTACGGTTCACTGTAACCTCAAACTCCTGGGTTCAAGCGATCCTGCTATGTCAGTGTCCCAGTAGCAGGGACTGCAGGTATGTGTCATCATGCCTAGTGAATTTTAAAATTTTTTCGTAGAGATGGCATCTTGCTATGTTACCCAGGCTGATCTCAAACTCCTGTGCTCTGGCAATCTTCCCGTCTTGGCCTCCTAAAATGCTAGGATTACAGGCATGGAGCCATTGCACCTGGCCCACTTATTTTTAAAGACTTCAGAATATAGGGACCCACCCGGGTGCAGTGGCTCATGCCTGTAATCCCAGCACTTTGGGAGGTCGAGGCAGGAGGACACATGAGGTTAGGAGTTTGAGACCAGCCTGGCCAACATGGTGAAACCCCATCACTACTAAAAATACAAAAATTAGCCAGACGTAGTGGCAGGTGCCTGTAATCCCAACTATTTGGGAGGCTGAGGCAGGAGAATCACTTGAACCTGAGAGGCAGAGGTTGCAGGGAGCTGAGACTGTGCCACTGCCCTTAGGCCTGGGTGACTGAGCTAGACTCTGTCTCGAAAAAAAAGAACACAGGGACCTGATAAAAGCAGTATTTTGTAATGATTCTTTGGCAACAGTATCACTGGAGCAGGAAAGACACCCGAAGCAGGGAGGCTGGCTGGAATCAGATACAGTATTTTGGAATTTTATCTGGAAGAGTTGTAGTGGACGTGGAGAGAAATAAGTAAAAATAGAGCTTTAATGAGAGCTTATTACATGCTGGAAAGGCATCTTATTCTCACAACAACCCAAGGTGATGCTGATATAAACTCATGTCAGCACTGATTTTCTGATATGGAAACTGTGGTTGAGGAGGTGAACTTGGGACTTGAGCCCAGAGATGGTATGTCTTAGAGCCAAGGTTTGAGCCCAGTGTGAATCCTAACTCACTGTTTAGATGGAAGAGATTAATATGGGAGAAGCAGACATTTTGACCAAGGAGTAGCTCAGTCTAGTTAGGAAAACCCTGGGTTAGACAATATTAAAAACAGGTCATTTTCTCTCTCTTTATTCCCAGACCTCTATGGTGTCCTCTACGGTGTTCCAGACCTCTATGAGGCTATTGCATGTAGCGATTCTGCAAGAGAATTTAGTCTGAGGAGCGTGTCTACACTGGCGTCGTGCAGAAGACATTGGAAAATGCTGGCGTGGAATCTTCCTTCCCAGCCACGGTAAGATCCGTAATCAGGAATACCAGGGAGCCGTCAGGAGCGGAAGCGAGAGTATTTCAATGACTGCTAGAGAGCCAGAGGTTAGGTCTGGGATTAAGCAAAAGCAGGAAATAAGAGAGGCAGAGAGAGGAGGCAGCTATCAGTCTGCCAAACTAGATTCAGGGATTTGGGCATTCAAAGTGGAAAGGTATAGGTCACAGGCAAATTCGTTCCAGAGAGAAGCTAGTACCTGGAAGCCTAGCTTCTGCTGCCTGTTGCTGGGTCCTGCTTTGCCTCACCTGTTTGGACTCTGCCAGGTCAGCCAGTCTCTCCTTCAGCATCTGAAAGCGCTGAGGCTGAACAGCTGATGCTCTTGATTTGGGGCTTAAAGAGAGGTTAGTAGTTTTTCCCGGTTAGAGAAAGTGTTAGAGAATTAGGTTGTAGCAGGTGTGGATTGATTTGGTTGATACCCTAGAGACCCAGGTTTGTGAAATTTTACTTAGACTCGAGATGAAATTGGGAGTGATTCTAATGAGAAAAGAAAGTGATTGAGGAAGAGGATTCTTGCTGATATCTGAGGCTTTGGAAGGAGAAAAGGTTAAAACAAAACTGTAGCTGAGTTTAAAACCCAAGACCCTTTAAACACTGGCTGGCTTTAAAACTCTACTACAGGCTGGGTGCAATGGCTCGCACCTGTAATCCCAGCATTTTGAGAGGCCGAGGTGGGCGGATCACCTGAGGTCAGGAGTTCGAGACCAAGCCTGATCAACATGGTGAAACCCCGTCTCTCCAAAAAAGAAAAAAAAAAAAAGAAAAAAGAAAAAACTCTACTACAAATGATTAGAGCATTAGCCATGATTTCTAAAGCTTGTAATTTGACTTGTGAATCTACACACTGATTACATTTTGGATATATTTGGCAGCCAAAGTAGAGCAGGAAATCATTATTGGATAAAAAGGGCCACACAGGAGGAAGTTTGTATTGGCAAATACCAACTTATATGTTCACAGAAGCCTATCGCCTTAGTCCTAGAAGGAATCTATCCCTGCTGCCTTATGAAGGCCTTCTCTAAAATGTGTCCAAAGAGACAACAATCTCTTTTCATTTAATAACCTGCCCCCCTTCCAACTTTCTGAAATGTATTCCAACCTCCGACACTCCTATCATATTAATTAAAATCCTTTTTTTTTTTTGGTTATCTTTTCTCTGAATGTGGAAAACAGTTATCATCTTTTCTTTCAAAACCCTTCATATTCTAGAAAGCTATAATTACATTTCCCTCAATTTTCTCAGCTTTTGATGGAATAATATACATGCGTATAGCTGACATTTGTTGACTTCTGGGGGTGTGTAGGGCACTGAGTATCTCACATAAATTATCTCATTTAGTACTGACAAAAGCCTGCAAATCAAACATTCTTAGCCCCATTTGACAGATAAAGAAATAAGACACTTGAGGTTCAGAGGTAATAATAGCTTTCAAATAGTGGTAAATAGAAGAGCCAGGATTGAAAAACTGCCGATGTTCCTGTGAACACACGGGTTAAATTTCCCAAACCCTTCTGAGTTGACTTCCCTACCATATTTTTTTTTTTTAGACTGAGTTTTGCTGTTGTTGCCCAGGCTGGAGTGCAGTGATGAGATGTCGTTTCACTGCAATCTCCGCCTCCTGGGTTTAAGCAATTCTCCTGCCTCAGCCTCTCCAGTAACTGGGACTACAGGCGCGCACCCTGCACCTGGCTAATTTTTTTGTGTTTTTGGTGGAGACAGGGTTTCACCATGTTGGCCAGGATGGTCTCGATCTCCTGACCTTGTGATCTGCCTGCCTCGGCCTCTGAAAGTGCTGGGCATGAGCCACCACACCCTGCCACTTTTTTTTTTTTTTTTTTTAAATGGAACGCTTCATGAGTTTGCATGTCATCCTTGTGCAGGGGTCATGCTAATCTCTGTATTGTTCCAATTTGAGTAGATGTGCTGCTGAAGTGAGCACCTGAAAGCATTTTGTGCAAACACAGCCAAGTAGAGCAAAAAAAGAGGAGGTGGATGGGTGATGCTGGGGTCGGAGGACATGGATGCAAATGCTAACTCTAAAATTTACTACTCGTTTGACTTGGGAAAGTTACTATCACTTTCTGAGCACCTGCTTTCTCTGTGGTAAAATGGAGATGATAATACTGATCTTACAGAGTTCTTATGAGGACTACAAAATGCAATAGGATGGGCATTTTATGTAGAGCTGGGCACATGGTAACTGTTCCAATGACAGATTTTATCATTAGAATACGTTGTATTCTTGTACGTCTCTCACAGAAATCACTCTCTTATTAGACAGTAAATTTCTCAAGGGCAGAGACTGTCCTTCATTTTTATTACCACTCCCCTCCCCTCCAGCTTAATGCTGGTCACATGGTAGCATGCAACAATGTTTTTGGTAATGGTGTATGAGAAGGAACCCTACTGAGGAATCCAGGCTGCAGAACTCTGTTAAAAACTCTTTGAAACTGGATGCAGGGGCGGGGTGTGGTGGTTCACACCTGTAATCCCAGCACTTCAGGAGGCTGAGGTGGGAGGTTCGATTTAGCCAGTAGTTTGAGACCAGGAGTTTGAAACAAAGTGAGACTTCGTCTCAACAAAAGAAAAAAAATTGTTTTTAATTAGCTGAATATGATACTAACGTGGCTTGTGCTTATAGTCCCAGCTGCATAGGAGGCTGAGATGGGAGGATTGCTTGAGTCCAAGAGGTTGAGGCTGTAGTGAGCCATGATCATGCCACTGAACTCCAGCCTGAGTGACAGGGTGGGACCCTGTCTCAAAAAAAAAAAAAAAAAAAAAAAAGCTGAATGGAGTCTAAAAGCTATACTTTGCACCAGGTCCTAGAATGGTGTTCTACCTTTAGAAAAGTTTGAAAATCCCAGTGACTATATTTTCTTTTCTTTTATTTTTTTGAGACAGAGTTTCATTCTGTCACCCAGCCTGGAGCAATCTTGGCTCATGACAACCTCTGCCTCCTGGGTTCAAGTGATTCTCCTGTCTCAGCTTCCTGAGTAGCTGGGATTACAGATGTGCACTACCATAGCCAGCTAATTTTTGTATTTTTAGTAGAGACAGAGTTTCACCATGTCGGCCAGGCTGGTCTCGAACTCCTGACCTCGTGATCCACCTGCCTCGGCCTCCCAAAGTGCTGGAATTACAGGCATGAGCCACTGAGCTCGGCTTCAATATTTTCATCTCTAGTATTTCATTTAGCCCATTAAAAAATATAGAGATAATTTAAAAAGTAATGTCCTATTCTTGCCTTGTAGATTCTATTTTTTCTCTAGCTCTTTACACATTTAAAACAAATTTATAAATATTATTATTTAAAGTGATTTGTCCAGGATGATGTAATGCTCTTTTCACTGCACACCTTTGTATTCTTTTTAAAATTGAGACAGGGTCTTGCTATGTTCCCCAGGCTGAATTTGCACTTCTGGCCTCTAGCAATCCTCCTGCCTCAGCCTCCCAGTAGTTGGGACTATATAGCTTCTTCTACCTTGCCCAGCTCCAAACTTATTTTAAAATCTCTTTCAGATAGTTCTATTAGTCCTAGTTCCTGTACTGTAGATTCTTCCTTTCTGTGTATTTAACACATCCCTCTCAAGAGGGATGTTTCCTCTTGTGTTAAGATTTTTGGGTTGGGCGCGGTGGCTCACGCCTGTAATCCCAGCACTTTGGGAGGCGAGGCGGGCGGATCAGAAGGTCAGGAGATCGAGACCACCCTGGCCAACATGGTGAAACCCCGTCTCTACTAAAAATACAAAAATTAGCTGGGCGTGGTGGCATGCGCCTGTAATCCTAGCTACTCAGGAGGCTGAGGCAGGAGAATTGCTTGAACCCGGGAGGCGGAGGTTGCAGTGAGCCGAGATCGCGCCACTTCACTCCAGTCTGGCGCCTGGTGACAGAGCGAGACTCTGTCTCAAAAAAAAAAAAAAAAAAAAAAAAAGAAAAAAAGAGAAAAAAGAAAAAATTGTAGAAAAAAAAGATTTTTGATGGTGAGCTCGTTGTCAAAGGGAATTGTTGCTTGAAAGGATGCAACTGCTCTGGTTTGTGGCAATACCAAGTGTGATGTTTCTTACTGGCCTCTGCTGTGATCCTGCAGGGCTAAACACACCAAGAGTAGTTCCTGCTATTAACAGTAAGGCCCAGAGCCTAGGCCACAGAGAAAGCCCTGTAGATCCCTTCTTCCAGGTCTTCTTTGTGTAGTCATACTTTCTAAGATGCTGACAAGGGCTTTGTTAAATTCCCCTTCCTCTTATTCTCCCAAAACTGTCCCTCCAATGTGGGGAGCGAGATGATCCAGACAGGTTGGTTATTAGGAACCATGCTGTTTATTATTCAGGACCAAACTTTCTTAAGAGTGTTTACTGAATTGATTGGTTGGTGATTTTTTTCCTCAAGAATAAAAGTGAAGCTCATGGGTACATGTATTTCTAGGGTCTTATTTCTAGCTTAAAGAAACTTTCAGGCCGGGCATGGTGGCTCATGCCTGTAATCCCAGCACTTTGGAAAGCCAAGGTGGGTTGATCATTTGAGTTCGAGACCAGCTTGGCCAACATGGTAAAACCCTGTCTCTACTAAAAATACAAATATTAGCCAGGCATGGTGGCAGTCACCTGTAATCCCAGCTACTTGGGAGGCTGAGGCAGGAGAATTGCTTGAACCTGGGAGGTGAAGGTTGCAGTGAGCCGAGATCGCACCATATCACTCCAGCCTGGGCAACAAGAGTGAAACTCTGTCTCAAGAAAATAAACTTTCATGATTTTTATTACACAAAAGTAGTAAATATATTTACTGTTACATTCTTACATGGAGTATACTATGCTAATTTTTCCAAATACATAGGCAGCTCCTCAGACTGTGGAATTCCTGGAAGATGATAGCGAGTCCTTTGATGGCACTAGCTGATTCTTATCAGACTTTGATCCAAGAGATTGGAGACACTGGCAATTCAAGGATGGATAGGACACATTGTTTTCTCTTTTTCACCAAAGAGTTCATAATCTAGTACAGATACACACACCCAAGGGAATGACAAGGGTACAGTAGAACCAAGTGCTGTCTTGAAGGTGAGCTGAGCTATGGGAAGAAACATGCCAGAGTAATTAATTCTGCCAAGTGGAAGAGAAAAAAGGAAAACTGGAGAAAAAAGGCAACATTTTGGATGCTCTTGGAATGAGGATTTTGCCAGGAAGATGAGGGGCTGGAGGGCACTTGTGGCAGAAGAAATAGTTTGAACAAAGACAAGTGTGACAGCCACAATGCTTGGATGTGAGATAAACATACATCCGTGTTACTTTTTTCTAAACAAAATGAAAAATGGCTCAGGGTTCCCACCCACCTCTTGTTAGGAAATACAATGTGCCATTTTTTGGGGGTGGGGACACAAGGGGCTAAGGTAGACGGTCTAAAAGGTTTGGGAATGGGGCTCTGGTCTTTGGAGCATCATGGTTGCCGCTGAGATAGATGTTCACTGTTTCCTGGGCTCCATAGGAAGGGTGTTCACAGTGCTTACTGTTCCTGGGTGGTCCTCTTCGAAGGGTATAGAGGTTTCCATAGAGGTTTGCAGATATCCTTAGAGCTGGGCCGGGATCAAGTGGTTCTTTTTTTTTTGGAGACCGAGTCTCATTCTGTCAGATAGGCTAGAGTGCAGTGGCGTGATCTTGGCTCACTGCAAACTCTGCCTCCTGAATTGGAGCGATTCCCCTGCCTCAGCCTCCTGAGCAGCTGGAATTACAGGCATGTGCCACCACGCTTGGCTAGTTTTTGCATTTTTAGAATAGATGGGGTTTCACTATGTTGGTCAGGCTGATCTTGAACTCCTGGCCTCAGGTGATTCTCCTGCCTTAGCCTCTCAAAGTGCTGGGATTACAGGCGTGAGCCACTGCGCCCAGGCTGGAATCATGGGGTTCTGTACAAATGTTTTACTTAATGCCTCTGCTTTGCTTTCAGTACCTGAGCTCTGCCCTAAACAGTGCCTACTGCATCTCAAGCTTGGTTCAGCGGCTCCAGAGAAGAAACCTCTTGCCTCTTGTGAAGGTAGGGAGGGGTAGATAGACCCTTGATTACAGAGGGGAGAGTTGGGGTCTGGAGTCCAAATGCTCTTTGTGTAGGCTTTCAGTGAAGCCTTCTCTTTTCAGCAACCCCCGCTCTGTCACCATCTTCAGTATCTGATGCTTCTAGCTCTTGAGCCTGAGGGCCAGCATACTAGCTTCTAGTCTACCCTCTTAGGTTTCACTTCACGCCCTGGGCCAAGCTAGTTACTGCTTCTCCATGAGCATTGAGTCTTTGCATTTTACTGTTTGGGGCTACAGATGTGTATCAGTTTCACTGGTGAGGAGTTTTTATTGCTTCTTGTTCTTCTCGTTGGCTTTGAATGATATCTGAGGAAAGGATTACTCCACCAGCTTTGAAACATGCATTCTTCAAGTTAAAATGGTCTTTCCCTTATTTGTTCACTTTCAGACACTTCCCAGTTTATGATAATTTTTTTCCTCCTCTTAGGCCATTAGACTTTCATTTACTTTTCCTTGTATTTTAGATGAAAATCTACCCTAATTTAAAACATTTTATTTTTATTATAGTTATTAATGCTCATAGTTTTTTTTTTTTTTTTTTTTTTTTGAGATGGAGTCTCGCTCTCTAGCCCAGGCTGGAGTGCAGTGGCGCGATCTCAGCTCACTGCAACCTCCGCCTCCCGGCTCCCGGTTCAAGCAATTCTCCTACTCCAGTCTCCCAAGTAGCTGTGATTACAGGCATGAGCCACCATGCTTAGGTAATTTTTGTGTTTTTTAGTAGAGATGGGGTTTCACCATGTTGACCAGTCTGATCTTGAACTCCTGACCTCGTGATCCGCCCGCCTCAGCCTCCCAAAGTGCTGGGATTACAGGCATGAGCCACCGTGCCCGGCCAATACTCACAGTTTAAAGAGTTAAATAATCCCCTAAGACATATGAAAACCATTTTTCACCTGCCTGCCTCTCTTTTTCCATTTTTAGGCTCTTTAGAAGCATCCTCGTTCAAACTTTTTTTTTTTTTTTTTTTTAAATATATATACTTTTTATTGCATTTTAGGTTTGGGGGTACATGTGAAGAACATGCCAAATTGTTACATAGGTACACACATGGCAGTGTGATTTGCTGCCTTCCTCCCCATCACCTGTATCTGTTATTTCT
>PVKV010027192.1:0-26770 GCA_004027835.1 Alouatta palliata
TGGTGAAACCCCGTCTCTACTAAAAATACAAAAATTAGCTGGGCATGGTGGCATGTGCCTGTAGTCCCAGCTACTCGGGAGGCTGAGGCAGGAGAATTGCTTGAACCCAGGAGGCGGAGGTTGCAGTGAGCCGAGATCGCGCCATTGCACTCCAGCCTGGGTAACAAGAGTGAAACTCCGTCTCAAAAAAAAAAAAGAGATGAAGTCTCACTATGTTTCTCAGGCTTGTTTCAAACTCCTAGCCTCAAGCAGCCTCCCAAAATGCTGAAATTAGAGTCATAAGCCACTGTGCCCAGCCTTCTCACCCCTCTTGTTAATACCTCGTAAAGTAACTTCACAAATCGTGATTTTTAAATCCACTGATTTTGTTCAGTAGTTTTGCAGATAAAGAATGTGAACATATGGCTGGGCATGGTGGCTCATGCCCGTAATCCCAGCACTTTGGGAGGCCGAGGTGGGCGGATCGCCTGAGGTTGGGAATTCGAGACCAGCCTAACCAACATGGAGAAACCCTGTCTCTAATAAAAATACAAAATTAGCCAGACGTGGTGGTGCATGCCTGTAATCCCAGCTACTTGGGAGGCTGAGACAGGAGAATCGCTTGAACCTGGGAGGCAGAGGTTGCGGTGAGCCAAGATCACACCATTGCACTCCAGCCTGGGCAACAAGAGCAAAACTCCATCTCAAAAAATAAAAATAAAAAAGGATGTGAATATATAAGTATTTTTTCCACAGAGCAGGGTTACGTGGCCCTATTCTCCCTTCCTTCCATCCTCAGTATTTTGCATAATGCCCAACAGAGAGCAGATGCTCAATAAAAGTAAGTTAAATGGGCAGCTGGATGAATAGTGGCAGGCAGAGCCCAATGAGAAATTGTCTCTTGATTCTTCATTGGCTTTTTTTTGTTGCTAGTCCATATTACCATCATTTGGTTTTGTTTTTGGATTTGTTTTTGGGTTTCTTCTTTTTTTTTTTTTTTGGAAATGAGATCTTACTCTCTCACCCAGACTGGTATGCAGTGGCACAATCTTGGCTCACTGCAACTTCTGCCCCTCAGGTTCAAGCAATTCTCCTGCCTCAGCCTCCCAAGTAGCTGTGATTACAGGCGCCCACCACCATGTCCAGCTAATTTTTGTGTTTTTGGTAGAGATGGGGTTTCACCATGTTGGGCAGGCTGGTCTCAAACTCCTGACCTCAAGGGATCTACCTGCCTCAGCCTCCCAAAGTGCTGGGATTACAGGCATGAGCCACCATGCCTAGCATACCATCAATTGTGGGAGTTTTTCTTTTTTTCCTTTAAAAATTGTAACATTTACAGGCTAGGCAAGGTGAGATGCAACTGTAATCCTAGCTGTGAGGCTGAGGCAAGAGGACTGAATGAGCCCAGGAGTTCAAAGCTTTTTAGTGCATTATGATCACTTTCCAACCTGGGCAGTATTGTGAGACTCCATCTCTAAAAAATAAAAAAACAAATGTAAGATTTGCATACCTTTATTTTGGGTAGGTCCTGTAATCACTCTGGATCTCAGGTTCTTTAAAATGAGAATAAGAAAACCTGCCTCTTAAGCTTTCCTAAAAACTAAGCTGATAAATGCTGTCTATAGGAGACCAGGCGACAGAAGAGGAGGAAGGTGGTTATTCCTGTGGTACTGCAGAATCACGTGACAGCAAAGGTATAGACCTAGATGAAAATGAGCTTGATTCTGAGGCCGAACTCATGAGAAGTATGGGATTGCCACTTCAGTTTGGTAGGATATCTGCACATAAGAATTTTGAGGTAAATATTTATTAACTTTTATTATTTTTATCTCTTAGGTTTTTCTTATAAAATATCACAAAGAATTACTTTTATCAGATTAAATGCATTCACGATTGGTGCTCTCTGCCTCTTTTTAGGTGTATGTATTTATTTATAAATTAACCAGCACTGCAAGTTATAATATGTCCCATGTGTGACTGTTCTTCCTCTTAGAAACTTAGATAGTAAGTCACTTTTTTGTGGAGCTAAAAACCCACAGACTTTGAGAGTATTTTGTTTCATTTACTGTCAAAACAGACGTGGATTCTACTTTCTTTTATAGTTTATAAAGTGCATTTTATATTCAAGTTATCATTTATCTGATGTAGGTATCTATGAATACTAGAAATAAAGTTAAAATAAAAAAGAAAAAGGAAAAACATCAGAAGAAATACTTAGATGAAATTATGCAAGAATCTTGGAGAAAAGAATATGAAGATGACATTTTGGCTTCAGATGATCCATCTTCAGTTGAACAGTGTGAGAACACCAGAACATGTAAACTTCAAAGCAAAAAAGATACTGAGATGGAAAATCATCCTGTTGAAAACACATTATCTCCAAAGCTAGAAATTACAGAGAAATGGGAGAAGTATTGGAATGAATATGGAGGAGGATTGTTGTGGCAAAGTTGGCAAGAAAAACATCCAGATCAAGCACTATCCGCTGAACCTTGGAACTTTCCTGATACAAAGGAAGAATGGGAGCAACATTACAGTCAACTATATTGGTATTATTTGGAACAGTTTCAGTATTGGGAAGCTCAGGGTTGGACTTTTGATGCCTTGCAAAGCTGTGACACAGATACTTTTACATCTAAAACAGAAGCTGACAAGAAAGATGAAAATTGCATGAAAGTTGACTCAGTAGTATATTTTCCATCTACACCTATTACAGTTGATAATGACAGCTCTGGTACAAGTGATAAGGATCATAGTGAAATACTTAATGGAATTAGTAACATAAAACTGAATTCAGAGGAAGTAGAACAGAGCCAGCTAGATTCCTTTACAAGTCATGATGGTCATCAACGGCTAAGCGAAGTCAGTTGCGGAAGAGAGTGTCCTGCGTCCGGCCAAAGTGAACCATGTAACAGAGGAACCAGTGAGGAAAGCAGCTTATCAGGAAATAGAAGCACAGACCCAGCAGCTCAGGGTAAGATTAACCAAGATTTATTCTGCCGTGTAATGGTTAGCAAAATGAATTTATTTAGCAAAATTACTACTACTAATCCTTTATTGTAGAGTTAAATAATACCAACTGTATTTCATATAATAATGAAATGATTTAATCCATCCTATTTTCATATCACAAGTTATATGTTACCCTTTTCTATTAATAAGAATATTTACATACAGTTCCCTAAAATATTATTCCTTCCTCTTGTACTTTGGTGGCTAATGAAGGAAAACTTGGAATCTCTTGAGAAATCTAATTTAGAGTGAGCTTGGAACTTTTAGTTTTCCAGAGCAAATGAGTTTATAAGAGGCATGTTAGAAAGCAATCAAGGGCTGGGCGCAGTGACTCACGCCTGTAATCCCAGCCCTTTGGGAGGCCAAGATGGGAGGATCACCTGAGGTCAGGAGTTTAAGACCAGGCTGACCAACATGGAGAAACCCCATCTCTACTGAAAATACAAAAAGAAATTAGCCGGGCATGGTGGCACATGCCTGTAATCCTAGCCACTCGGGAGGCTGAGGCAGGAGAATCACTTGAACCCAGGAGGCAGAGGTTGTGGCAAGCTGAGATCTAGCCATAGCACTCCAGCCTGGGCAACAAGAGGGAAAGTGTGTCTCAAAAAAAGAAAGAAAGCTGTCAAGAACATATATTTGATATTAGGCAAATGTCTTATGAGTCATGTGGAATTCACTTAGGACAAATGAAGTCTTGCTGTGAAAAAAGATCTCAGCAGGGCACAATATTAATTTATAACTGCAATTGTTAATTTCAGGATTCTCATCAGTAGAATATCCAGAATAAGGAACTTGGTTGATTCCTGAATGACTGAAAAAAGAAAAAAAACCTCATTGTGCAAACTGGTGCCACTCAGGACTAGAGAATGCCAATGAGAAGTGTTTTGAAAGAAGTTAATTGGAGTAGGGTGGGATGAGAATGCTTATGTTTATCTGCTTTGCATTGCTGTAAAGGAATACCTGAGACAGAGGAATGTATAAAGAAAAGAGGTTTGTTTTGGCTCATAGCTTTGCAGGCTGTACAGGAAACATAGCCTCAGCATCAGCTCCTGGTGAGGGCCTCAGGAACCTTCCAGTCATGGCAGAAGGTAGAAGGGGAGCAGGCATGCCACATGGCAAGAGAGAGAGCAAGGCAGGGGGCGGGGAGGAATGTCCCAGGCTCTTGTTAGCAATCAGATAGATATTGCAGTAATTCATTACCATGGGGAGGCACCAAGCCATTCATGAGGGATCTGCCCCATGACCCAAACACTTCCTACCAGACTCCACTTCCAACATTAGGGATCACATTTAAACATGAGGTTTAGAGGGGACAGATATCCAAACCATATCAGTGCTCTTGCTAGGGAATAGGGTTCTGTTCTCAATTTACCCAATTAATGATACCAGGAAAATGGGAGAGGAGGAAATTTCTGTGACATCTGAATATCCTGAAATTTTGGCATCCTGATGTTACATGCTGGAGACATCTTTCTTCTCGGCCTCACTCCTTTGTGAAACAATTGGTTTTGATCTTTTACTTAACAATCGGATTTGCTTTGCTTCTCTCAGATTGCTGGTAATACTTCATCTAGCTGAGAGTTTCTAAAGAGCTCTGTCAACTTGCTTTTTTCTCTCTATGATTCTTAGAGTAGAGCTCACCTCAGTACAATATTCTTATTCCTTTCTATTTTGTTGTTATTTTTATCCTTTCTTATCTTTTTTTTTTTTTTTGAGATGGAGTCTCTGTCACCTAGGCTGGAGTGCAGTGGTGCTATCTTAGCTCACTGCAACCTCCGCCTCCCAGGCTCAAGCAATTCTCCTGCCCCAGCCTCCTGAGTAGCTGGGACTACGGTGGGTGCCACCACACCCAGTTATTTTTTATTTTTATTTTTTTTGTGTGAGTATTTTTAGTAGAGACAGGGGTCTCACCATGCTGGCCAGGCTGGTCTCAAATTCCTGACCTCAAGTGATCCTCCCACCTCAGCCTTCCAAAGTACTGTGATTGCAGGCATTGAGCCACCATGCCCAGCCATCGTCTTTTTTTATCTGAAGATTTTTTTGCTTTGTTTTTTTGAGACAGAGTTTTGCTCTGTTGCCACGCTGGAGTGCAGTGGCATGATCTTGGCTCACTGCAACCTCCACGTCCGGGGTTCAAGCAATTCTCCTGCCTCAGCCTCCCAAGTAGCTGGGACTACAGGCATGAGCTACCACACCCGGCTAATTTTTCTGTTTTTAGTAGAGACAGGTTTCGCCATGTTGGCCAGGCTGGTCTCGAACTTCTGAGCTCAGGTGACCCGCTTGCCTCAGCCTCCCAAAATACTTGGATTGCAAGCATGAGCCATTGTGCCTGGCCTATCTCAAGATTTTATATTAACATTCTGATACTCTTCTATACTCTCCTGATACCTTTCTGTACATACTTTTTTACCATAAAGTTTATAATATACATAATTGGGCATTGTACTGGCCTCTGACTTACTGTCTTATTTACCCTTTTTGGTTTTCCTCCTTCATCTGTCTGCTTTTTTTCTTTGCCAAACACAGTAATTCTCACAATCTCTGCCTTCTGTTGCCTGTTCCCTTACTTATGATTATAGATTGGCCATTTCTGTAATTTAACTCCAGTTTGTCTGACATCAGGATGAATTTGAGAGTTTTAGATTTTGATTTGTTTTAGATCATCCCTTGAGTTCAAAATTTAAGGGATTTGTTATACTTCTATGTAAGTGTGTTTTCTACTCTTTGTGGTTGGTGCTCCTCTGAAAGAGTATCCTCACACAAACAAAGCTTCCTGTCTACCCTGCAGACACCTCTGTCCTCCCGGTCGCACCTATCTACTTTCTTCCAGTCTGACAAAATAAAGAACAAAGATTTGTGCCTCAGTTTTAACCACCATAAGTTAAAGAACTCTTTTGAAAGGTAGTATTTAGTATTGTCTTTGTTACTCATTATTAATGTTACTTTCATACTACATTAAAGGCAAATGAAGAGAAATTCGTTTTAATCAATGTGATTATGCCGTCTTTAGAGTCAATTAAATTAAAATTCCATGAGAATGTGCTGACAGCTATCACAAAGGCAGCTTTGTGGGTTAGTTTGTGTGGATGTAGGCAACTATGGAGAAGTAGTTTTAGTTTGTTGTTGTTTTTTTTTAAGTAGTTAGATCATGGAAATTTTTTAACCTGTTAAAAACTTTAGACAAATTAAATTTAATAGAGTTTAATTGAGCAAAGAATGATTCTTGAATCAGGCAGCCCCGAGAGCCAGAATAGGTTCAGAGCAACTCCAGGGCTGCCGCATGATCAGGAACATTTCTGTACAGAAAAAGGAAAATGATGTACAGAAGCCAAAGTGAGGTACAGAAACAGCTGTATTGGTTACGGCTCAGCTTTTGCCTTACTTGAACATCGTTTGTCCAGTTGGCTGCCTGTGATTAGGCAAAACTGTGCTTGGTACACAGTAGGTTACAGTCTTTTTATACAACCAATTAGGTTACAGTTCACTACGTATGGAGAAACCTTTAAGCTGAGCTTGAAATGTATACAGAGACAGCTTTAGTCTAAATTTAACCTTACAGTTAGGATTTTTTAAATGCATAGACTCTGCATGTAGACACACAAACAGGTAGACGTGACCCGGCACTTTGGTGCACGTGTACAGTTCGTTGCAGAAAAGGCGCTGAAATATTTTGATTGGCTTTGCAAATAGCAAAAAAGTTGTAAAACCAAGGGAAAAACCTACTGCAGTATTTCTGCCTGTTTAGATTCACAGAAGTCTTCGGGAACAAACACAAGCAAAGTCAGACTACACACCAGTGGTACTGATGGAGACGACAGTGAGGAGGATCCACCTGAGCATAAGCCAGGCAAACTCAAGAGGAGGTACGTTGCGTGAGACGCTGCTCACCAGAGTGTGTTAGAGTAAGCACTTGTGTCCGCACGCAAGTGGTTATTAAATGATTGTTATGTTCACAAACTGGTAGTCTTGTAAGAAGAGGCGGGGTCTACTGGTAAAATTCTGAACCTTTGGACCTGGACCTGTGGTCAAAGCCGAACTCTGCCACTCACAAACCCTAAGTATATTTACCTCTTTTTTTTTTTTTTTTTTTTTTTTTTTTAAGACACAGTCTCGCTTTATCATTCAGGCTGGAATACATGGCATGATCATAGCTCACTGTAAACTTGAACTCCTCAGCTCAATCGATCCTTCTGCCTCAGCCTCCTGAGTAGCTGGTACTACAGGCATGTGCCACCACTCCTGGCTAATTGTTTCAAATTTTTTGGAGAGAGAGGATCTCGCTATATTGCCCAAGCTGATCTCAAACTCCTGGCCTCAAATGATCCTCCTATCTTGACCTTCCAAAGCACTGGGATTACAAGTGTGAGCCACCACACCCGGCCTAAATACATTTCTTAATTTCTCATCTATGAGATTGGGTTGATGCTTTGTTTGTGAACGTTGGGTAGACAGGAGCTAGCATATAATGTATTTGACATTTAGTAGCTATCAGTAGATTATAACTTTTTTTTTTGAAACAGTCTTGCTCTGTCTCCCAGGCTGGAGTACAGTGGCATGATCTCGGCTCACTGTAACATCTGCCTCTTGGGTTCAAGCAATTCTTCTGCTTCAGCCTCCCTCCGATAGCTGGGATTACAGGTGTGCGCCATCCACCCTGGCTAATTTTTGTATTTTTAGTAGAGACCCGAGTTTCACCAGGTTGGTCAGGCAGGTCTCAAACTCCTGACCTCGTGATCTGCCCGCCTCAGTCTCCCAAAGTGCTGCAATTACAGGCGTGAGCCGCCACGCCCGGCCATAACTTTTAACTAATAATTAGATTCATATTCTCTTTCTCTCTCACTAGTTCTAATTTTTTTCAAAAATCTGGCTATGTCTTCTCCCAGGCTTGTATTGCTGAAATAGACCTCAAGCTCATGCTTTCATTGAATAGGTAGGAACACTGAGGCAAATAAGGACGAGTACCTTGCTCAGAGTTTTTCACAATAATGGCAGCTTTAAAGCCGGAGCCCAAACCAACTCTGCTTGAAGCAGTGCAATTTCTGTTTACCACTGTGAAAGTTGTAAGAGACAAAACAGAGTCACTTGTGTCAAATGATGGTAAAATGTAGCCAGGGAAGGCCGTGAAAGGAGGGCTCTCATACACGATTTGCGTGATAACAGAAATTGTCACAAGAAATTTTTCTAAGCCAATGCATCACACAAGGACAGATAGCTGTTTATACAGGAACATGTGCCTGACAGTCTCACAAACCCAATCCAAAACTGCAAAGACCTAACCATAACTCTCAGATTCAAGTTCCACCCAACAACCACTGGCTCTCCTAATCAAAACTCATCAGCTGTTTGTTATAAGATGCTGCCATTGCTAGTAGACTCACTTTCTAAACAACTTGCATGACCTCTTTCCTCAGTGAAACGCTAACCTTTTCCTTTCTTCTTTGGACATTTCATGAGGCCACCTCATTCTGTGCTTATGTCCGAAATTGCAATTCTGTTTTTGTGTTTTATAACCAAATAAAAGCTCTTTTTTGGGTATTCATCTTTACATTTTTTTCTTGGAGGTTTATACCGCTTCTACACATAATTAAACATGTAGAGAATAATGTAAGGTGGGCTGTAGTCAGATGCTAACACAGTAGGTAACAAGGAAAGGACGGATCATTACTGAACTTGGAAGTTAACTGGACACTTCATTTCTCTGACAGGATATGAGGTGCTCGACATAAGACTTTTGTGCTCCATATAGCTTCTAGAAAAACAAATATGCCTCTACTATGCTCTTTCTATATGGTAGACGTTGCTTGTTAGCTCCCCAGTTCCTGCTAGTTACTGAAGGCAAAGATCATGTGTTTTCGATGAGCGTAACCTATTTTGAAGGACAAACTTTGTAAGAATTACTTATCACCATTTTCCTTTACTTGGGATTATGGCTGGGGGTAGTCACTGGTTACTAAAAGATCTCTGATAGGTGGATTCTCCTGGGTTACTTAATATCACTTGTATCACAACCTTATTCTTTTTAATAATTTTTTTCTTTTAAAATTTTTTTGATAGGATTGATACTTATCAAACGTTTCCTTGTTTGTTTTTAAGGGAAACCTTTGGAAAAATCACTTTGGGAGATTTATTTTAGGCTACAGCTTTTACTGGTGTTTTCCAAAGGAAAAGGAGACACGATATTTGTACCATACTCAGGAATAGAGATTATTACTTGACATGGATTAAGACTGGAGTACTTATTGCTGTGTTCCAAACACTCCTGGGTACTTACCTCATTTGGAAAATTCTAATTAAAGTACTCTTTCTCCTGGTTTCCTGGATTTGTGAACTATGGTTGGTTATAGTGATGGGAAGTTTGCCTGGGTCGATTATATTGCCTTTTTAATATTTATCTGAACTGGTGGGCTCTGGTGGTAATGGCTTGTCACTGTTTACCTTTTCTTTATTCATTTAGCCACGAACTGGACATCGATGAAAACCCAACTTCAGACTTTGATGACAATGGTTCCCTTCTAGGATTCAAGCATGGCTCAGGACAAAAGTAATTATTCATAAAAACTATTGTCTTCCAGAAGTCCTAACCACTTCATCTATCTTAGAGAACTCTGGTATGCAGATAACTAATAAACAATAATGTGTATAACATTTGAGATGTTATGATTAGGGCACTTCTTGTTAGAATTGTGGTAGAGATATCCCTGTACATTTGATGTGTTCATAAGCTTTAACTCAGTGGTACTTCATAGCAATCCAGTGTTGTTATTCCATTTCATAGATAAAGCAATTGCAGTTCAAAGAGGCTTTGACTTGGTCAAGATCACATCATTTACAGGAGAGGGAATTTAGGCCCAGCTCTTGTGACTTCTAAGCATGGTTCTCTTCTCACCTAGTGTCTCACATGTGTACATCTAAAGACCATAGTAAGCACGCCGTGAAAAGTTGAAATCTGCTCTTTTTAAGAAAGAGCAAAATTCAAGCAAATCAAATAACAAGTAAAAAGTGAAAAATCTTCCAGTCATTCTCAGTTGTGGTCAGTGTTTAATGAGTTTGGCAGTTTGGGAGGCTGGGGCAGGAGGATTGCTTGAGCCCAGGATTCAAGACCAGTCGTGGCAACATAGAGAGACCCCATCTCTACAAGAAATTTAAAAATTAGCTGGGTGTAGTGGTACATGCCTGTATTTCCAGCTCTTTGGGAAGCTGAGATGGGAGAATCACTTGAGCCCGGGAGGTTGAGGATGCTGTGAGCCATGATAATACCACTGCACTCCAGCCTGGGCAACAGAGTGAGACTCTCAAAGAAGAAGAGTTTGGCATACATCCCTCCAAATTTTTGTGTGCTATGACTGTATACATGTACACACATTTTTTGTTTTTTGTTTTGTTTTGTTTTTTGAGACAGTCTCACTCTGTCGCCTGGGTTGCAGTGCAGTGGCATGATCTTGATTCACTGCGACCTCTGCCTCCCAGGTTCAGCCGATTCTCCTGCCTCAGCCTCCCGAGTAGCTGGGACTACAAGCGTGAGCCACCACGTCTGGATAATTCTTTTATTTATTTATTTTTATTATTTTTTTTTTTTGGTATTTTTAGTAGAGATGGGGTTATACCATGTTGGCCAGGCTGGTCTCAAACTCCTGACCTCAGGTGAGCTGCCCACGTTGGCCTCCCAAAGTGTTGGGATTATAGGCATGAGCCACCATGCCTGGCCGCGTATACACATTTTGGTTCTCTTTGTGTAAAACAGAAAAATGAGGTCATATTATGCATACTCTCCAGCTTTTCTCCCTCAACAATATATCATGGACACCCTTTCTTGTTGGTGGAAACATTTAGCTAATTCTGTAAATGCAGGCATTGTGTTTTATCAGTCATCCTAATTAACAACATCTAAATTATTTCCTAAGATCTAAGCATAATGCCCTGCAGGTCCCTCCAGATGATTACATGTGCCTGCCTGCCTTCCTTAGGGTCTCGCTGTATAAACCAGGCTGGAGTGCAGTGCTGTTTTAAGTTTTTTCATAGAGATGGGGTCTTGCTATGTTGCCCAGGCTGGTCTTAAACTCTTGGCCTCGAGTGATACTCCCATCTTGGCCTCCTAGAATGCAGGGATTGCAGGCATGAGCCACCACAGCCAGCCCATTTATTCCTTCTTATTGCTAAATAGAATTCCAGAGTATGGATGTATCAAAATTTGCTCAACCATGCAACAGTTAAAGGGCACTTGGATTATTTCTGGCATTTTGTTATTACAGATAAAGCTGCAGTGCAGGTGCAGTGCCTCACACCTGCAATCCCAGCACTTTAGGAAGCTGAGGCGAGAGGATTGCCTGAAGCCAGAGGTCACAGCTAGCCCGGGTAACATAACCAGGCAGAAAATAAAAAAATAAAATGAAATTTCAAGAGTAAACAAAGCTGCTATGAACATTTGTATATAGAAGACGTAAGATTTCTCTGGGATTAAATGTCCAAGCATTAAATATAAAGGAACATATGAAGAAGTAGGTAATAGTGTTAGAAAAACTAGATACTTTATCACACATGACATGAAGACTAAACTGAGTAGGTAAGGCTGGCCAAAGACAGCTTGCACCAGTAATCTAAACCATGACTGTGTTCTTTGATGTTTCTAAGGGTTGAGATTTCAGGTCCTATTTACCTATTTTATAAGTTGTATGAGTACCACTGAGTTAAAGCATATGAGATTTCAGGTCCTACTTATCTATTTTATAAGTTCTATAAGTACCACTGAGTTAAAGCATATGAACATATCAAATGTACAGAGATATCTACACATTAAGTAGATATCTACACATTATAAAGTCAGCAAGAAAGGGACATGAGGAATGTCTCAAAAGTGAATTCGAATTAGTTCAGAAGTACATGTTGACTATTACAGTTTCTAAGGATTATCAGTTTTTCTCCTTTAGGTATTTCAAGGCAATTATAGTTCATATAATCAATAGTTCATATAATCACTTAAAGCTAAGATCATAAAGTTTAGCAATGTAAAAAGATTTTTAAATTCCTGGCAGGATTTATTACTATGCATATGTAATTTTGTTGAGGAATTCTTGGGTGCATTTTGGTAGTATACACTTTTAGAGATCTATTTCTTTTCTTGCCTGAGATTTAACTTAACTACTCTTCTGTTTCGAGCACCCAATTCTACTTAAAAGAGAAGGATAAAATATATGCTTATTAAAAGAAGTTTATAATATGGCTACAAAGTAAGACCTGACATTTAAACCCAAACCATTCTGGATATTAGAAATGCTAAAGTGTAGGTGACACTTTTAAGTCCCTGATAGTTTGTAGGAGAGGGAGTTAATTGAGGCTTAATATAATCAAAGGAGGCTTCATAGCAGAGACATATCTTTTAGGACTAGAAAATTTCAGATGGTTAAATCAGACATTCTCTGTTTTGATACTAAGGATTCGCTTCTTTTATAAGCTCAGATTGATTTAGATAATTCAGACACATCTAGAAACGTGTTAAAGAGCTTTGACATCACCCACCTTGAGAAAATTTATATTTCCCTAACAAGGGGATAGGGTTTTGGTTTTTTAACTATTTATTTATTGCAATCTACTATGTAATTTCTGCTTTCTGCTCTATATTAGGTATGTTGCTCTTCCCAACTTTGGTGTTACACATTTGCTTTAGAATTAACATAAAAGTTAGACCATCAACTCTTCTGCAAATTGAACTTGAATTTGTCATTTTCATAATTTTGAATAGGGAATTAAAATGGTGTAAAAATGAGTGAAAAATGTTAGTTTCATTCTCTTTTCCTATAAGGAAATATAATCCTAGAACTTAAGGTGTGAGTCACTTGTTTTGATCTGGTCACAGATATGGTGGAATTCCAAATTTCAGTCGTCGGCAGGTCAGGTATGTAGAGAAGAATGTGAAGCATAAGTCTAAGTACCTGGACATGCGCAGACAAATAAAAATGAAAAACAAACACATCTTCTTTACCAAAGAGTCAGAAAAACCATTTTTCAAGAAAAGCAAAACTCTGAGTAAGGTATGTATAAATTTTATTTTCTACTTATAGATAGAATCATGTTTTATAAGCTTGACCCCTTAAAATTGTTGTAATCAAATAGGAAGACTGTTTCTACCAGGTATCAAGGCACATAATTTTTTTTAACTTGCTTCTTGAAGGCATATATTATGTAAACTAAATTTGAAAAAAGGCAAGTTGAGGTAGGATGAAAAGGAAGTATTTAAAAGCTACAAAAAAGTATTAGTGTCTGAGATGATTTAAAAAATGCAACCTTGGCTGGGCACGGTGGCTCACACCTGTAATCCTAGCACTTTGGGAGGCTGAGGCAGGAGGATCACCTGAGGTCAGGAGTTCGAGACCAGCCTGGCCAACATGATGAAACCCCATGTCCACTAAAAATACCAAAATTAGCCAGCCATAATGGTGGGCACCTGTAATCCCAGCTACTCAGGAGACTGAGGCAGGAGAATCACTTGAACCCGGGAGGCAGAGGTTGCAGTGAGCTAAGATAGTGCCATTGTACTCCAGCGTGGGCAGCAGAGTAAGACTCCATCTCAAAAAAAACAAAAACACAACTTTGCCTATGTAGTAACAGACAAGAACAAAGAGGAATTTCTCATCTATTTCAGGCTAAGTAGGTGTATTAGTCTGCTCTCATGCTGCTAATAAAGACATACCCAAGACTGGGTAATTTTTGAAGGAAAGAGATTTGATTGACTCACAGTTCCACAGGGTTGGGAAGGCCTCAGGAAACTTACAATTATGGTGAAAAGGGAAGCAAACGGCTCTATTCACATGGCAGCAGGAGAGAGAAATGAGTACCCAGCAAAGGTGGAAGCACCTTATAAAACCATCGGATCTTGTAAGAACTAACTCACCATCAGGAGAACAGGATGGGAGAAACTGCCCCCGTGATTCAGCCATCTCCACCTGATTTATCCCACAACACGTGGGGATTGTGGAAACTATGGTTCAAGATGCAGGTGGGGACACAGCCACATCATACCAGTAGGATCCTAATTGTCCAAATTCTGATACAGCTTTATAAGCTTTAATTCTGGGTTCTTCCAGAAGTGATCAGTCACACCTTACACCTTGTAATAAATTCACTCTGATAGCATGAAACACAAGGCCAATTTATTGATTCACATTATTACCTGAAATATCCATATCCCCACTCTTGGACTTTGCTCTACCTGCCATCCAAGTACCTGGGAAACAAAAGTTAGAAAATTGCTTGGTGTGATCAATCACACTTTTATATTCTAAGGGGTAAAAAACACTTTCTAACCTTGATGTCAGTCACATCTCTAGCAGCTCTTCAACACAGTGGACAATAATTTTAGACTCCCTGATGACTCTTTGTTTCTGTTGTTAGTTTTTAAGCCTAGTCAGATGACTCTGTTTTCCCCTCAAGATACATTGTCCTCCCTAACTTCAGCATACTTGCAAAATATGCTACATATATATAGCTGGTTTTATTTTGTATTACATTTCAGGTTGCCTGGCTGCTGGTGGTACTTTAATAAACATGTTAATGGTGCTAGTTATGTCTGAAACAGACTGCCTAGTGTTAGTCCAGTCAGTGCCATAGAACTTTCCCAAATGTGTTGGATATAATAGCCCCCATGCATTCATCTATAGATGAGTGCAGAAACATCGCTGCTAGGCATTGCTGAGGAAAAAAGATACGTGACTATTGCGTCCTTAGATACCTAATTTGTTTATGGGCACATTCCCTTAGAGGAAGATTCTGGGTTGCCCATCATGTCTACCACATTCGTTCTGATTTACTCACTCTTAGGAAGGTCATGAAGACAAGATAGGAAGAATATTCTTGTTACACAAGATTCAAGGAAGTATAGGATCTGATGCTGAGCCTTGTTAGCATTTCAAAGAACAAACATAGTTTGTTAGGACATATCTTACTGGCTCTACTGTTGCATAAAAAGGCACCTTTTTTTTTTTTTTTGAGACAGAGTTTCGCTCTTGTTGCCCAGGCTGGAGTGCAATGGCGCGATCTCGGCTCACCGCAACCTCCACCTCCCAGGTTCAAGCAGTTCTCCTGCCTCAGCCTCCTGAGTAGCTGGGATTACAGGTGCACGCCACCATGCCCAGCTAATTTTTTTTTTTTGTATTTTTAATAGAGACGGGGTTTCACCATGTTGACCAGGATGGTCTCGATCTCTTGACCTCGTGATCCACCCGCCTCAGCCTCCCAAAGTACTGGGATTACAGGCGTGAGCCACCGATAGACTGCTTCTATTCTTATGGAAAAATTGGCTGTAAATCTTTTTAGCGTTTATCTTTGATGCTAAGTAACATTTACATAGATTGTAACATTGTAACGGAAAAATTGGCCCTAAATCTTTTTAGCATTTATCTTTGATGCTAAGTAACATTTACATAGCTTGACCATTGCAGGAAGGTCTCTATAATTTGAAAAACTAAAATGAATGATTCAGTAGTAAGTGGGTACATTTGTGATGGTAATAGCACACAGCATGGTTAAATTGCTAGAACCCTTATGGAAAGCTACTGGGACAGTTTGGCTTTATCCTCTTAGTGTTTATTGATAGCAGGAAGTGTTTAATCTGGTATTTTTTTTCCTTTTAAAGAAAACTTTAATAAGGTCATGGCATGCATCCAGATGACGAATTCTGATTAGGTCAGACTTACTTATTATCAGTTTGTGTAATGCAGTCTACTTTTCAGAGCCAATAATTTTGACACAGCTTGTCAGTCAAGTCACAAATGGTAAAAGGTAGGAAGATTCTATGTGATTTGGAATTAATTCCTGTTCATGTTGTCATCTTAAAATTTAAGGTGGAAAAATTCCTGACATGGGTTAATAAACCAGTGGATGAAGAAGCATCGCAGGAATCCTCTGCTCATGACAATGTGCGCGACACTTCCACAAGCAGTGATTCAGAGGAACAAGACAGGTCTGTTAGAAAAAGTGATGACCTACTGGAGTCTAGTCATCCCGACCCTGAAAAGTGCCAGAGTGTATCTGCAGCTGGTGAACTTGAAACAGAAAACTATGGAGGAGACAGCTTGGTAGCAGCTGTTCCAGATGAGCAGGACTGTGTTACTGAAGAAGTACCAGCCTCCCTCCAGGCAGAAACTGAAGGTAACGTGAAATATGCTTCAACTTGCTAATGGATTTAGATAAATAGAATTTTTGTTAATATGTTTTTCCTTAGTGTTCACTTGTGAATCTTCTGTTCCTAAGAAGTCACTGCTATTTATTTTAAGTGGAGAGAAGGCATATTAAGTGTATATGTCCTAACTGGCTGTAACTTAGCACTCACAGCACTCTTCACTCTTGGCTGAGCAAACACGATCAAGTTGAAAGGGAAAGACTGTGGGAACATTGTGCCTGCGGACCACTATCTGCAATTCAGCTTGGCCTCTGCTGCTCCTCCGTTCCATGGGCTAAAGGTGACCAGCCTTTGCCCTCTTGAAATGTGGTGTAGCTTTGGGTTACTTCTTTTTTTTTTATGTGAAACAGAGTCTCATTCTGTCACCCAGGCTGTAGTGCAGTGGTGCAATCACAGCCCACTACAACCTCGACCCCCAGGGCACAAGCAGTCCTCTCACCTCAGCTGGGACTACAAGCGCACACCACCATGCCTGCCTAATTTTTAAATTTTTTTTTGTAGAGATAGGGTCTTACTATATTGCCCAGGTTGGTTGCCAACGGTTTAAGCAATCCTCCCACCTCATCCTCCCAAAGCGCTGCAATTACAAGAGTGAGCTACTGTGCTCAGCCTGTTTTTTTTTTTTTTTTTAATTTGTGTGTGTGTGGTTGATGATGGTCATGTGTTTTTGATAGCACAATATAAAAAGTATTCACAGCAGTTGGCTCTAATGAATAAACTGAGTAACATTTTTAATTATGTACTTTTGTATTGTTAGAATTTTTATAGCAAAAGTTCTTATATAGTTTAATAATAATGATATTATGAAACAATTATTGTGATCCTTCGTGATTTTTCTTAATTTGTTACTGAGGAAAATAACTTAGTTGAGTCTTAATTTCTTTTTTCTTAGTGCAAGTGTGGGTACATGTGTACCTATGATCTTTTTATCAAAATAGCATACCTGCGATAGTTTACATTTCTTTTATTGTTAATGTTATAATACCTGATTTTCATGTGACATTTGTAGGTTTCTGAAATGCTTTCACATACCTTATTCTCACTTAATCTGTAAGGTAGCCCAAAGAAGTAGGTGGAACTATTTTCCATTCTGTGAATACAAAAAGTAAACCTGAGAGAAATCTAAAACTTAGTCCAAGTAAGTGATATAGCTAGGACTCATTACCAGCTTCTCCGATTGCTAAGTCCCATTTTCCTGTACTACCCACTTGCATAACACCAGTTCTCGTGATGCTGATTGTTCTTGCCTGGAGGTGAGAACAATTGTTCACAGGTGGATTTGGAAGATGCTGGTTGTTAGAATGGCATTAGGAATTCTGGCATTTACTACTCAGTTACTTAATGTCAGGTCATGTACAAGATGGTCTTGCACAACAAATAATTATTCCACCCACAATGTCATTATACCCCATGTTGAGAAATACTCATCATACTTCGCTGTTGGTGACACTTTTGGGGGGATGGGGAGATCTGACCTTATTGAATCATACACATTTTGCTGTTTGCATCGATAAAATGAACATATTAGGACATAGCCCTATCCTTAAGGACCATTTGAGTTTGTAATGCAGTCTTATTCTTTGTTAGCCATCACCTCTTGTTTTTATACTTAACTGTGACAAAAGTCTCATATTTCTATGTTGTTGCTTCTAATTATTTATCTAAGGAAAAAATCAGTCTCCAAATGAATGAGATCCTTTTCTGTGGAATGGAGCTAGTGACCCTTGTTTCATTTTCTCAGATATCACGTGACTGCTAGGATTGATGTGACTGAGAGCTAGAGCCTAGTCTAGTCCTTGATAGATTTTGTGAAAGGAAGTGTTTAGATTTCTATAATTCACCACATAAAGCAGTGTCTTGGCTAACAGAAGTAATAACTTTTATGGCTATAGCAGCATTTCTACTTATTTCCTATCACTGCCTGTGAATTAAGTTAGTAAAATACCACTCATTCATTCAGTCCTTTGTCTGTGTGTTTTTGGCAAAGTCTTGCTCTGTCACCTAGGCTGGAGTGCAGTGGTGCAATCTTAGCTCACTGCAACTTCCACCTCCCAGGTTCAAGCAGTTCTCCTGCCTCAGCATCCCGAGTAGCTAGGATTATCGGTTGCCCACCACCATACCCGGCTAATTTTTGTATTTGTTTTAGTGGAGACGGGATTTCTCCATGTTGGTCAGACTGGTCTCAAACTCCTGACCTCAGGTGATCCGCCCACCTCGACCTCCCCAAGTGCTGCTATTACAGCCATAAGCCACCGTGCTTGGCCCATTCATTCCTTTTATAGGAAATAATAATTGGAGCTTAAAGAGCCTGGGTTACTTTTCCAAGCTTATAAAGCCAGTAAGTAACAAAACGCTGGCTGTGATTGAAGTCAGTGGCGTTTCCATCAGGCTCTCCTGTTTCTCTGTCATTATATACATGTTCTGCGTGTAATTATTTGCTGTGGCTTCATTTTTAGATAAATTCACTTGTGATACTGTTTTCTTAGTGAGCATCTATAGTCTTTACATTTTATTTTAGCTGAAGTGAAAAAGAAGAAGAACAAGAAGAAAAACAAAAAGGTGAATGGTCTGCCTCCTGAAATAGCTGCTGTTCCTGAGCTGGCAAAATACTGGGCCCAGAGGTACAGGCTCTTCTCCCGTTTTGATGATGGGATTAAGCTGGACAGAGGTAAAATATATATGTATTTTTTAGCTTTATTTTGAAACCATTTCAAACTTACAGAAAGTTGTAGGAATAATACAGGGAATGTTCATATTCCCTTTACCCAGATTCAGCTATTTTCAGCATTTTGCCCCATTTACTTTCTTATTCTCTGTCCATATGTATGTGTGTGTATCTTTTTCTAATCCACTTAGACACATCATGCCCATACTCCTTAATACTTCAGTGTTTATTTCTTAAGAACAAGGATATTTTTGTTTAAAAGAGTAGATTATCAATTTAACATTGTTCCAGTATTATAATCTACAGTTTATACTCTAATTTCATCAGTTGTCCTAATCTTGTCCTTCATCACATATTTTTTCCTTCCAGTATAGGATCATGTATTACATTTATTTTTCATGTTGTTTTTCATGTTAGTTTCCTTTAATCTGGAATCTTAGCCTTTTTTGTCTTTCATGACTGACACCTCTCAAAGGATAAATGGCCACTTACTTTATAGAATGTCCTTCAATTTGGGTGTGTGTGTGTGTATATGTATATGTGTATATATATATATATTTGTGTGTGTATTTTTAAAACTTCAGATTTGGGTTTAATCTGTATTTGTAACACCTTAGGATAGATAGCAAAAGCAATTGATAGGTTATTAAACAGAAAATCTGATGTAGAAATATCTAGTGCAGAAAGATAAAATTTAACGAATTAACTTTGCAAATTTTGAATTCTTTCTCCAGCTTTCCTGCTGTGATCTGCAGCAACTTACTTAATTCAGTCTTGCAGATTGATGCTCATTTTCATGTTGGGGTTACCTGAATACTGGTTTCTATTAACAAAATCAGAAGTTCTTGATCCATGATGGAATTTCAGGGGTTCTCTGACCCTTTTAAAATAATTTGCAAAATGTTGTATATTGACTGGGCGTGGTGGCGCACACCTGTAATCCTAGCACTTTGGGAGGCCGAGGTGGGTGGATCACCTGAGGTCAGAAGTTCAAGACCAGCCTGGCCATCATGGTGAAACCCCATCTTTAAAAAAATAAATAAATAAATAAATAAATAAAAATGTTGTATATTGGAAAAAGTACATAGGAATTTGTAAGGCGAAATAAGACTGGAAAACACTTGCAGTTCTCTTCCAGTATTGAAGAGCCATTTAAAGTTTTGGTCAAGGGAGGCAACAGGAAAATGAACACACATCATTTTTATTTATTTATTTTTCTTTTCTTTTCTTTTCTTTTCTTTTTTTCTTTTTTTTTGAGACAGGGTCTCACTCTGTCACCCAGACTGGAGTGCAGTAGCACAATCTCTGCTGACTGCAACCTCTATCTCTAGGCTAAAAGCATTCCTCATGCCTTGACCTCCTGAGTAGCTGGGATTACAAGCAAGCACTACCATGCTTGGCAAATTTTTTGTAGAGACAGGGTTTTGCTATGTTGTCCAGTCTGGTCTCAAACTCTTGGGCTTAAGTGATCCACCTGCCTCAGCCTCCCAGAGTGCTGGGATTACAGGCATGAGCCACCACGCCCAGCCCAGCACATCATTTTGTTCAGAGAAATGTCTTTCTGAAAAATGTAAATTTTTTCTGCTAGGAAAGAATGAGGTCATTATTCTCTTTCCTCTAGAGTAGACACAGGACCTCATTTCTGAAAATGATGTGTGCTCTGCTATTCCTCCTGGACTTCTGCAGCCCTGTGGCCTTTTGCTCTCAGCTCCTTGATTTTTCTGACCCTTTAAAAACATGCAGCTTTGGTCGAGCGTGGTGACTCACACCTGTAATCCCAGCACTTTGGGAGGCTGAGGTAGGCAGATCACTTGAGGCCAGGAGTTTGAGACCAGCCTGGAGTCAGTAGTTAAAGCCAAACAGAAACATCAAAGTTGTAATTCGGTTATTAGAAAGATGGAATTATACAATATTACAAGAGAATTAGGTTAAAATTGAGGTCATCGTTTCTGTGGAAATTGGGAATGGTACTGGTTTTTGTAACAAGCTTTGAAAATTTTTTCTTTAAAATTAAGTAATTTATAGTTTTGTTAAAAGTATGTTAAGACCCAGCCGGGCATGGTGGCTCACGCCTGTAGTCCCAGCACTTTGGGAGGCTGAGGCAGGTGGATCATGAGGTCAAGAGATCGAGACCATCCTGGCTAACATGGTGAAACCCTGCCTCTACTAAAAATAAAAGAGTTAGCTGGGCATGGCAGCACATGCCTATATTCCCAACTACTCAGAAGGTTGAGGCAGGAGAGTCGCCTGAATCCGGGAGGCGGAGGTTGCAGTGAGCCAAGTTTGCACCATTGCACTCCGGCCTGGCAACAGAGCAAGACTCTGTCTCCAAAAAAAAAAAAGTTTGTAAGATATAGTAATGTTTGCTACATTTATGCTTCCCTTGACTTTTTAAAATTGAACATGTTAACGCAAATATTCTTTCGTTGCAGAGGGCTGGTTTTCAGTTACACCCGAGAAGATTGCTGAACACATTGCTGGCCGTGTCAGTCAGTCCTTCAAGTGTGACGTGGTAGTAGATGCGTTCTGTGGGGTTGGAGGAAATACCATTCAGTTTGCCTTAACAGGAATGAGAGGTGATTAGCCATCAATGGAAGAGAACTATTTGATGTCCAGTTTATTCAGTAAATGTTTCATTTTGCTACAGCCTATCTTATTGAGATTTAATATATAATTAATATGAAATGATTTAAAATAATAGATAACATGTATTAGGCATATGCTTTGTATTGCATACTGGTGTAAATGCTTCCTACAGTTGACCCTTGGACAATACAGGTTTGAACTGTGTGAGTCCACTTATACCCAGATTTTTTTTAGTAAATATATTGGAAAATGTTCTGGAAATTTGTGACAATTAAAATAAAAAAAAACAAAACTTGCAGATAAACCCCCTGTAGCCTAGATGTATTAAAATAATTTAAAAGGAATGTCGTAAATGCATAAAACGTACATAGATACTAGTCTGTTTTATCATGTACTACCATAAGATATGCACAAATCTTGGTCAGGCATGGTGGTTCATGCCTGTAATCCCAGCATTTTGGGAGGCCGAGGCGGGCGGATCACCTGAAGTCAGGAGTTAGAGACCAGCCTGACCAACATGAAGAATCCCCATCTCTACTAAAAATACAAAATGAGCCAGGCGTGGTGGTGCATGCCTGTAATCCCAGCTACTTGGGAGGCTGAGGCAGGAGAATCGCTTGAACCCGGGAGGCACAGGTTGCAGTGAGCTGAAATCTCAACATTGCACTCCAGCCTGGGCTACAACAGCCAAACTCCGTTTCAAAAAAAAAGTGTGCACAAATCTGTTATAAAAAGTTAAAATTTGCCTGGACGTGGTGATTCATGCCCGTAATTCTAGCAATTTAGGAGGCAGGAGGATCACTTGAGGTCAGGAGTTTGAGATCAACTTGGTCTCTAGAAAAAATTTTCAAGATTGACCAGGCACAGTGCCTTATGCCTGTAATCCCAACACTTTGGGAGGCCAAGATGGGTGGATCACCTGAGGTCAGGAGTTCCAGACCAGCCTGGCCAACATGATGAAACCTCGTCTCTACTAAAAATATAAAAATTAGCTGGGCATGGTGGCACACACCTGTAGTCCCAGCTACAGGAGGCTGAGGCTGGAGACTCACTTGAACCATGGAGGCAGAGGGTGCAGTGAGCCGAGATCGAGCCACTATACTCCAGTTTGGGTGACAGAGGGAGACCCTGTCTTTAAAAAAAGAAAAAATTTGAAAATTAGCCAGGCATGGTGCTGTGTACCTATAATCCCAGCTACTTAGGAGGCTTTGATGGGAGGATGACCTGAGCCTAAAAATTCCAGGCTGCAGTGATCTATGATTGCACCACTGCACTCCAGCTTGGACAATAGAGTAAGACCCAGGCTCTTAAAAAAATTACAGGACAGGCTTGGTGGCTCACACCTGTAATCCCAACACTTTGGGAGGCCGCGGCAGGGAGGTCACGTGAGGTTGGGAGTTTGAGACCAACCTGACCAACATGGAGAAGCCCCATCTCTACTAAAAATATGGTAGCACATGCCTGTAATCCCAGCTGCTCGAGGGGCTTGAACCTGGGAGGCAGAGGTTGCAGTGAGCCAAGATTGCGCCATTGCACTCCATCCTGGGCAACAAGATCGAAACTCTATCTCAAAAAAAAAAAAAACAATTATAACTTAAAATTTAATCAAATGTAATCAAAACTTAGACTGTGCCTGGCACCATTCGAATCCAAGAGAAATGTAAACATATGTAAAGACGCAGCATTAAATCATAACTGCATAAACATAACTAGAGTACAAACTATAATTATAGCCACCTCCTGCTATTGGGGTGAGCTCAAATGTTGCAAGTATCTGCTTAAAATGCAGTGTGATGCAGTCGTCTCCATGTAAGGAGTTCATCTCTCCTATAAATTACGTGTAGCAGTAAAAAGTGATCTCTCGAGGTACTCGAGTACTTTTCATTGTGTTTAGTGCAATATCATAAACCTTGACTAACATCATGGGACCCATATGAAATGCCACTAGTGAGATGCTGGAGGTGATGACATTAGAAGGAAAAGTTGAATTGCCTGATAGGTACTGTAGATTAAGGACCATTTCAAACAATTCATCTCGTAAATGGATGGTGTAAACCTACCTTATCACTGGGTGCAGTGGCTCACACCTGTAATCCTAACACTTTGGGAGGCAGAGGCAGGTGGATCACCTGAGGTCAGGAGTTCAAGACCAGCCCTACCAATATGATGAAACCTCATCTCTACTAAAATTACAAAAATTAGCGGTAGTCCCAGCTACTCAGGAGGCTGAGGCAGGAGAATCACTTGAACCTGGGAGGTGGAGGTTGCAGTGAGCCAAGATGATGCCACTGCACTCCGGCCTGGGTGGCAGTGAGACTCAGTCCCAAAAAAAAAAAAAAAAAAAACCCTACCTTATCAATAAATACAGTACTGTAAATGTATTTTCCTTATGATTTGCTTAGTAATAGTTTTTCTCTAGGCTCCTTTATATTAGGAATACAATGTATAATACATACAGTGTACAAAATATATGTTAATCAACTGTTTACATTATTGGTGAGACTTCAGGTCAACAGTAGGCTATTAAAAGTTAAGTTTAGGGAGTCAAAAGTTATGCATAGATTTTTGACTGCACAAGGGGTCAAGGCTCCTAACTTTCATGTTAAGGGCCAACTGTGTGTATTATTTTGTTTAGTCAACAATTTTGTGAATTATGTCTTGTTATCTGTGTTTCCCAGATAAACTGAGACATAAAGAGATAAAATAACTTGCCCAAGATTATACTGACACACCTACTAACTTGAAACCAAGATAATATTTTATAAAACCAAAAGTACTAAAATGGCAGAGTATTGAACAGTGGACAGGAAGTCCTAGCTTTGCCACTCACTAGCTTTATGACTTTTGACATCATTTAACCTTAATTTAAAGAAGACATTGAATTTAGATGACCTCTGTGATACCTTTCAAAAAGCTTTATATTTCAGAGATTGAAAATAATTTAAATATTACCTTACCCTCATACAGTATTTGTTGCTTGACTTTGGGATCACAAGAAAGAAAACCTCTATCACTTTGTAACTGCCAGTAACCGTGTCAAGTAGGTAATGTGCTTTTCCCCAGGAGCCAAGGCTTTCTGTAGTTGAGTGCACATTTGGTAAAGGAAAATGTCTAGCTTGGGTCCCAAGCTAAAGGGAGACAACTTTGTCCATATTCTCATAGACCAGCTCCAGTCACAGCCCCATAGTGTTTTTTAATCACTCACCCTTAGAGATTGCCAGCCGCTGGGGGAAAAAAGGCAGAGAGCAAACCCTGTGGCCTTCCCAGTGCTATCATGACCTTCTGCCTTTGCAGCACGTGTGACTGGAAACTCGGGAACCCTCCAGCATGTTCAGGGTAGTGGGGTCCCATAACTTGCCCCCCAAACCAGGTGCTCCATGAATGTTAGTTATCAGTGCTCCTCCTAATATCTCCCTAGGATGGTTGAGCTAACTACATTATGGCAGGAAATTCAAAACAGTTAAAGTATAATTGATTTAGTGTGTTTGTGTGTGCATATGTAAGTACACGCATACCAATTACACTTAACTGTTTTGAATTCCCTATCGTAATGTACATTATGTGTTCTTATATACACATTCATATAAACAATTATGCTTGAACTGTATGTATGTGTGTATTTATGCATTTACATATATACGCACATACATACAAAAAGATGGCCTTGCATATAGTGGAGATTATCCCTTTGTGCCAGCGTTATTTCCATTCAGATAGTTGCTGTCTGTGCATAACTAAAGGGTTAGGGAATCTGTAAAGTTTTACATATTACTGTTTTGTTGTTAGATATTTTTCCCCTTTTTATGTGTTCCAGTAGTTCAGCATCAGTACTGCAGGGTGGAACTTTTTGTGAAGACTTAAATGTTCTATATCTATACTGTCCAGTATGATAGCCGGCAGCCACATGTGGCCATTAAGCAGTCAAGATGTGCTAGTTAAACCTCTACCTGTGGCTGAGGTTTAACATTTGTCGGCTTTTTTGGGGGGGCGTTGGGGGGTTGTAGGGTGGAGGGGTTCACTCTGTCACCCAGGCTGGAGTGCCGTGGCGCACTCTCAGCTCACTGCAACCTCCTCCTCCCAGGCTCAAGTGATTCTCCCACCTAAACCTCCCGAGTAGCTGGGACTACCAGCACATGCCACCCCACCTGGCTAGTTTTTTGTGTTTTTGGTAGAGATGGGGCTTCGAACTCCAAAGCTCAAGGAATCCGCCCGCCTTAGCCTCCCAAAGTGCTGGGACTACAGGCATGAGCCACTGCACCCAAGCCAACATTTCTTTTATGTGATAGATTGAATGCATTCATTCTTATTAGGCCTAAAAACAAGTCTGCCTCCAAAAGAAATACAGATGAAAATAGGATTAACTGAATAGATTTTGATGTTGAAAGTCACTTTTTCTTTTGAATTTTTGGTCTCATCAGCATATCTTTCCATCTGTCTCTGAACTATAAATGTAACAGATTGAGCAGCTGAAAAGGATCTTTTCTCTTACAAATGTGAACGTTAGTTTATTTAGAACAGGAAAAACAGCATTGTAAATATATGATTTTGCATTATATTATAATTGGTGCTTACATTTATTATTCAAGTGATTTAGCACATTATTTCTCTCAAAAATATTGACAAATTTGGAAACTAGCATTTTCTGGAAAACAACTGCATTTCCATGACAACCATGCTGTATGCGTCACGGTTCCACTTAGCCCTTTCAAATGAAGAATACTGCCATTAACACACTGGTGCACATGCAAGTGTGTACTGAGTAGTTTACTGCAAAACATGGACAGGCTAAACTTAAATGATGTCTGTATTTCCAGTTATGACATTGGAATAAAGTAAGTGAAAGTCCATTTGGTGAAAACATAATATTATCTTTCCTCTGCCTAAAATGTCTCGTTAAACATTATCGGCAGGTGTTTTTACATTTCTTCTTTGTCACTTGGCTACGTAAGTTTGTAACTTACTTAGGAAGAGCTGTCTGAGTGAGACAAGAAAGCCAAGTCCCTCAGTCACATTTTGCTTGGTAAAACACAAGTGACTCTTTCTAATTTAAATAAAAAATTTAAACTGAAGTGTATATCTCTGGTATATGTGACCAGACGTCTCCTCTTTAAAAAGAGTTCTGATACTGAAGATGGCAGACTATTTGAAAGATGAACTAGGCCGGGCGCGGTGGCTCACGCCTGTAATCCCAGCACTTTGGGAGGCCGAGGCGGGTGGATCACGAGGTCAAGAGATCGAGACCATCCTGGTCAACGTGGTGAAACCCCGTCTCTACTAAAAATACAAAAATTAGCTGGGCGTGGTGGCGCGTGCCTGTAGTCCCAGCTACTCAGGAGGCTGAGGCAGGAGAATTGCTT
>PVKV010027193.1:0-26676 GCA_004027835.1 Alouatta palliata
CCGCCTATGAGTGAGAATATGCGGTGTTTGATTTTCTGTTCTTGTGTCAGTTTGCTGAGAATGATGGTTTCCAGGTTCATCCATGTCCCTAAAAAGGATGCAAACTCATCGTTTTTGATGGCTGCATAATATTCCATGGTGTATATGTGCCACATTTTCCCTGTCCAGTCTATCATCGACGGGCATTTGGGTTGGTTCCAGGTCTTTGCTATTGTAAACTGTGCTGCAATGAACATTCGTGTGCATGTGTCCTTATACTATAAACACCTTTTTAAAATATATTACCCAGTGTCAGATATTTCTTCATAGCAGTTTAAGAATTAACTAATTCACTCAGCCAGAGCAATCATGAAAAAGAAAGAAATAAAAGTCATCCAAATTGAAAAAAGGAAGTCAAATTTTCCCAGTTCACTGATAATATGATCTATAGCTAGAAAACTTCAGTCTCCACCAAATACCTTTTGAATTTGAGAAACTAATTTAGTAAAGTTTGAAGATCCAAATCCAAAGTTACACAAATTGATAGCATTTCTACATACCAATTATGATCCAGCAGAGGATCAAATAAAGAAGACAATCTCATTGACAAGAGCTAGTAAAAAATAAAATAGCTAAGAATAATTTTAGCCAATGAGGTAAAAAATATCTACAAGAAAACTATAAAACACTGATGAAGGTAATTGTAGATGTCAAAAATAAGTGGAAAAATATCCTTGCTCTTGGATTGAAAAAATTAATATTATTAAAATGATCATACTGCTAAAAGCAATCTACAGATTTAATGCAATTCCTAAAAAAATCATTTTTCACAGAAATAGAAAATACTATCATCAAGTTCATATGGAACCAAAAAAGAGTCTGAATAGCCAAATAAATACCAAGCAAAAAGAATAAGGCTGGAGGCATCCATTATCTGACTTCAAATTATACTATAAGGCTAAGTAACCAAAACAGCATTGTACTGATATAAAAATAGACACATAGATCAAGGGAACAAAATAGGGAACACAGAAATAAAGCCAGGTACTCAGAGCCAACTTTTTATGATAAAATTAACAAGAACATATACTGGGGAAATTACACCCTTTTCAATAAATTGTGCTAGGAAAATTTGATTGCCATATACAGAAGAATGAAATTGGATCCTTATCTTTCACCATATTCAAAAATCAACTAAAGATGGATTAAACACTTTTGCAAGACATGAAACCATTAAAGTACTATAAAAATAACAAAGGAAAATTCTCCTGGACATTGGTCTAGGCTAAGTATTCATGAATAAGACTAAAAAGCACAAGCAACAAAAACAAAAATAGACAAATAGGACTAAATTAAGCTAAAAATCTTCTGCACAGCAAAAGAAATAATCAAGACTGAACAGACAATCTACAGAATGGGAGACAATATTTGCAAATGATGCATGTGACAGGAGATTAGTAGCCAGAATTTAGAAGGAACTCAAACAACTCAAAAAGAAAACTTCAAATAATCCCAATACAAAGTGGGCAAAGGACATGAATAGACACACAAATGGCTAACAGGCATATGAAAATGCTCAACATCACTAATCATCAGATAAATGCAAATTAAAATTACAATGGGATATTATTTTACACCAGTCAAAATGGCTATATTTTAAAAGATAAAAAATAACAAATGTTTCTGAGGATTTTTGAAAAGACAAAAAATAACAAATGTTTGTGAGGAGAAAAGAGAATGCTTATACACTGTTGGTAGGAATGTAAATCAGTACATTCACTATGGAAAACAGTATGGAGCTTTCTCAAATAACTACAAATAGAACTACCATTCAATCTAGCAATCCCAGTACTGGGTATCTACCCAAAGGAAAATTACTCACTATATCAGAAAGATATCTGTACTCATATGTTTATTGCAGTACTATTCACAACAGCAAAGATATGGAATCAACCAAAGTGTCTATCAACAAATGATATGATAAAGAAAAATTGTAAGATATATATATATATATGCATATATATATCTTGTACTTTTTTTGATCATAGTATCATATATATATATACACATATATATATATATATATTCCAAATAGTAATCCTATATATACATAGGTGCAAGATGTATATATGCATATATATATGACATATAAAAAGAGGAATACTATTTGGAATATATATATAATGGAATACTATGATCCAAAAAGTGCTATATAAATAAAAGTATAAATGGAATACTATTTACCCATAAGAAAGATGAAATATGTCTTTTGCAGCAATATGGATGAAAAAGGAGGCCATTATCTTAAGTGTAACAAGTCAGGCACAGAAAGACAAATACCATATGTTCTCACTTACAAGTGGGAACTAAATAACATGTACACAGGAAAGTAGAGTGTGGAATGATAGACGATGAAAAGATCAAGGATGAAATGGGGCGCATGATGAGAGACTATTTACTGGGTACAATGTACATTATTTGAGTGACAGATACCCAAAAAGCCCTTTTTTTCACCACCATGCAATCTATGCATATGACAAAATGCATTTCTGACAGATTTGCATAGAAACAGAAATTTTTATCAAAGAGTGTTTTAATTAAATATATCTATCTTAACTTACTTTAGTCAAAATAACTGCATGAAAGTAGATCCAATTTCTCTTTAGCATAAAATGGTTTCTGTGTATTTGTGTATTTGGCAGGGCATAAATAAGCATGTGGTCTAACTTCACCTTTTAAAAAGTTGTGTAAAATTGTTTGTGACAAATCCAACTTTCTTTTTTAAAAGGTTGCATATGAAATAAACTAATAAGCCATAAACAAAATTTTAGTTATACTGCTGTAATAGGTAAAAAATAAAACAATATTTGGATTAAGAAAATGATCTTTTCCATTTCCAGCACTGTAACTATAAACCACATTTCCATGTGCCTCTTGACTCAAATTATTCACAAAGCTAACCAAAGTCTCAAACATTCAAACAAAATAAAGCTAATTCCATGGGGTACTTATGAAAACCAACCAGTGTACTTTTGAAGAGTCATAAGCATGCCCCTATTGAGAGTATTCTTCCATCATTCCAAAACCAGTATAACAATACCATTACTTTGAAATGCTTTTGTTTGTTTGTTTTAGAGAAGGGGTCCACAATGTTGCCCAGGCTGATCTTGAACCCATGGGTTCAAGTGATCTTCCTCTCTTAGGCTCCTAAGTAGCTGGGCCTACAGGCACATATCACCACCACTGCTTCCAGGTTTGCTTTTTAATACAATTTCACAATTTGTTTGTGTTGTCATATTTTCTTAATAGCCATCCAGTTTCAAAATCATGGGAAACTTATTCCACATTTCATGTGAGATTTTCTTCTCAAAGACAGTTCTAAATCCAAGTTTACATTTCAGTCAAATATTTAAATAACAGACTTCTCATTAGTTAGGATAGACTAACCCATTATCAACCACAAGCTTTATTTTTACCCTTTAATTTTTTTTTTTTTTTATGGATTCAGTGGTACAAGTGCAGTTTTGTTACCTGGATATTTGTGTAGAGGTGAAGTCTGCAGCCAGTCTTTCCAGGAAGCAGACATCCACTTGGTGATATACATATATAGGAAGCTTTATAAAAATGATCAATTTTTCTTTTCCTTTCTTAAAAAGATTATGCTTTAAATTTTCTTCAGTGCTTTAGAAGGCTCTCAAATTACAATCTAATTTTAAAATGAAACAAGTGTGTTCAAAACGTCACATTTCCTCTGCCTTCACTTCTTTCACCTCCATATCTATCTATTACAACCATATCAATATCGCAAGGCTCAGTTGAAGTCCATCAACTATGTAATGCCTTCCCAGGCTCAGTTGAAGTCCATCAACTATGTAATGCCTTCCCAGGCTCAGTTGAAGTCCATCAACTATGTAATGCCTTCCCAGGCTCAGTTGAAGTCCATCAACTATGTAATGCCTTCCCAGGCTCAGTTGAAGTCCATCAACTAATCTAATGCCTTCCCAGGCTCAGTTGAAGTCCATCAACTATGTAATGCTTTCCCAGGCTCAGTTGAAGTCTATCAACTATGTAATGCCTTCCCAGGCTCAGCTGAACTCCATCAACTATAGAATGCCTTCCCAGGCTCAGTTGAAGTCCATCAACTACATAATGCCTTCCCAGATCTCTGCCTCCTCTCTTCTTAAAGGTAGGTATAATCACTCCTTCCTGTAAATTCCTGTAATACTTAGTGGTTGTCTCATGTTTTCCATCATAGTCTGTCTTGTTAGCACAAGATAAGTGGGTACTTGTTTGTCTCACATTTATGTTTGGGAGCTCCTGGAAGTCAAGGAGTATATCTTCCTTATAAATTTCCCATATTGCTCAATACCCTGACATGTATTTATCAAGGGTATAATATTTGTTGAGTAAGTGAAGGAATAAAGGAGGGAATTAATGGGTTTCTGTGATTAACTAAAATCTTGCGATCCTATGTACCCTCCTCACAAGAAGAAAAAGTATTCAAAAGCTTAGTGCATATGATAATTAGAAAGAGAGCAGAAAAGCCATATGCCAAACTAAGAGGAAAAAGAAGGGGTAGCTACAAAATATCCTTTCTGTTTCATTACCCCATGCCCATAAACTTGAAAAAATAGTATTCTAACATTATAATGTTAATGCAATAAATTACCATAAATATTGTTAATGTTTTGCATGTTTTAACATATATTTTACTCCTATTATCTCTAGACAGCCCATGAAATAAGCAGCATCGATTATTAACTATGACCTTCATTTTATAGTTGAGGAAACATATTCAGGAGGGCTAACTGTCATACTCAAGTTGATTTAGCTAAGTTGCAAATCAGAATTGGAACCCAAATCTGTCTAAGTCCTGCATGGTATATCATAGCTCATAACTGTCTCCCAAACTCCAAAAAGATGCACAGTGTTTACTTTGTTTCACCCCAGCAATGGGAATGGGTTTTGCACACTCTTCTACTCTGTCATTAATCTGTCCATGCCTCCCACACACTGTGCACATGACTGCAAGACAGGAAATAGAATTAAAAGTGAGCTCTGTGGCCATGAAATGAAAGCAAACAAACAATTCTGGCAGGCCTAGTCACAAACTAAACCCATCAATACTGTATGCTAACCAACTGAGTCAATGAGCTGTGTTACTACTGAAGATCCAGTGGGATTAATATTTTATCAAAATTGCATGTAATTGATATCTTTGTCCTTTTCTAAATCATGATTCTTACCTTTATAACAGAGGTACCAGCTCTGGAGAGTGGACTGTGAATCTGTGCTGCAGCAGCCATGTTGGCAATAGTATTGAGATGGTTCATCTGATTCATTGCCATGGCAACTGATGCAGGAGGTAAGCTGACTGGAAGTAGGGGATGAGGCATCATCATAAATGGCAGATCCAGTCCTAAAAGAGACAGTGCATATTAAACTTGTTACATTATTATATCTGAAATAGTTTGTTAAAAAGTATCTAAATTCATTCTTAGTTTTCTTAAAAAAAAAACAATTTTTATTATATCCTGTCTCTTTGTGCCATTAACAGTACCTGTGGTATTTCATATTATTTAATAATTTTTAAAATCTTCCTATATCCACATATTTAATTATGAATATGCTTTTTTCTTGCTTTCACTCCCAAAATATGTATAAGATGCGATCTTTTTTACCCATAAAAACTAACATAAATCTTTAAGTCAAACACAATTGCATTTCAAAAATAAGAACTTTCTTCTTAATCATTAAAACCATTTTGTAACATCATAACATTAATGTATTGATGTGTTGATAGTTTACAGCTTTACAATTTCATTAAGAAACTTAAGAGACCATCCTGCTGGTAAGGCCAGATGTAGATTCACTAAGCTTCAGAACTATAGAAGAAAACAAGACTTGGAATATGTTATACCCTTTTAGATATAAATCTCTAAAATGAATGTTTATATTAATAGCTTTAATTTAAAGTCTTGTCAATAAATAATAACTCCCCTATCAAACTATCAACCTATTTTCCAGTTTAATAATAAATAATAACATTGTTGAGTAGTTTCAGGAATTTCGTTTCTTTTCTTATGCAAGTTGAAATAATTTTCACACATTTGAAATACCTGAAAGAATATCTCTCAATTATTACCCACATCCAACTTGTGGTAACCACAGATATGCCATCATGTAAAGGGTAACATTAAAATAATTGTCTACTTATCCCTTGATAGGCTTGGATTTGTAGGATGAAAGGTCTTTGAGCAGAGTCTACTAAAAGTTAGTCTAGCTTTATGGATGTAAACGTGACTATGAGTCAACCATAGCACTTATTATAAACCATTACCTCTACAGTACTCTTGCCTTATCTTGGACAGAGCCCAGAAAGCAGTAATCTTTAATAGATGTTCTAAAACATCCTTCCCTATAATTTTTCTAAATTATCACAAACTACAGAAATTCTAAGGTGGACAGCATTTATGTTGGTCCTGCACACAAGTATTAAGTATTAATAAGGTCCTGCTTTTTTCTCTTTGTAATCACTTCACTTTCCCTTGCCTCCCTTATCACAACAGAAAAAGAACATCAGTGAATCTATAGGACATATATTAAAAAGCTCCCTAAATCTTATTCCTCAAAACAACAGTGACAGTAATGCAAATACTCAAAACACATATTTTTAGGACAAAAATTTTCTCACATTCCATGGCTTCTTTTCATTTTCTTAACAGTGTGCTTCACAGAGTAGTTTTTAATTTTAATAAAGTCCAATTTTAAGGGGAACTAGAAGGAAGAAGCAGTGTTAATTTATTTGAGAGTCATCTCCTGATTTCAATTATAATGGTTGATCTAAAACTGATAACAACGAAGTACAAAGGCAGCACAAGCAATGGAATGCATTTCCAGATAGGTCAGGTCTCATACAACACTCAAGTGATCATGGCAATTAAATGAATTCCTAAATAAAGAAAACATTAGCCACCAGTGTTTCTGATAAAGATAGTCACAAAATGCACTGTTATCAGAATTACACAAGGATAAAACCTAACCTGGAAACTTAAATTCTAAATGGAACTCAGAAAAGGAAACATTCTCGGTACTCCCTATCTGATTCCATATCCCAAAGTTAGAAACCGTTTTAAACTTTTCTCCTATCTGTGTTCACCTATGGCTATCTCTAAATTCTTTTTAGGAAAAGCCTTCCAAACCAAACTTAGGAGCTATGAAACATTTTTCTTGCAATTATTAATTTATCAAAGAAGCCTCAAAACAAGGCTTACAACATTGAATTCAAAGTTGCCTTTTCCACTCTCTTTTAATTATTTTTACTTTTGAATTGTTAAAATTTTTATTATAAATTGAAAAATTATAATTGTATATACTTACGGAATACAAAGTGATCCTATTATATATTACATATATGTACACACATATGTATACACAGACACACACAATGTATGATAATTAAATAAAGCTAATTAATATAGCCATCACCTCAAACACTTATCATTCTAGAGAACATTATGCTAAGCAAAATAAGCCAGGCACAGAAAGACAAACACTGCATAATCTCACTTGTATGTAGAACTCATTCCCTTTTAAACTAGAAGCATGTTTTCAGTTAGCCTTCTAAAAATACTTAGGTTCATATGCATTTTTATACTTAAATTATCATATAGCTTAGGTAATAATGATATTTTATAATATATATTAAACTAATCACTGTCTTTCTCCTGAAACCTTAACATTATGTTCAACATAATAACAACAATCAATGACCTAAGTAGGTTTCGATATAAGGCTATCATTTACCACAAGCCCAAAATTATAGGCTTCAGTCCTTCTTTATGTACACTGCTTCAGTCACAAATTGATCAATCTTAGATGAAAAGTAGCCATCAGTGCTTCCCTTTACTAGTCAAATAAGCTTTTGTTCAATTTACACTTCCCTTAACAGTGTAATAATCTTTCCTCATTCTCCAAAGATTTTCAGCATCACCTAGACACCATCTGGCGATGAGAAGAAATAGGCCTACTTAAAGTCCAATTGATATGCAAACTAAATGCCTACTACAAAAACAATTTAACAGTCCATTGGCAGTCAGTTTTAAAATCTAATACAACAAACATTTCAAATGACCATGAAAGGCTTAAAACTCATACTTTGAAATCATGACCTGCAATAACTGTCAATTGACTATAATGCCCTAGACTTTAAGCTTATTCTAGTACCTACATTACACGCCAGTTTAACAGTGACCCACATGAGTTCTCCATGGAAAGCATATGCAAATACTGAATTGTGATAGCTAAACTTTTCCAAAACTGAACACATACAATTAAAAGCCATTAGTAGTACACACCACACCAGCAATCTGGCTCACTTAGTCACACGCCAGATACACACATAGCTTTTTAATAATATGGTAATAAAGATAAATCTTTAAAAAAAAAAAAAACACCAAAATGAGTTATCTCTTTTCCTATTGACCTCACGGACATTATGCAAGTTACTATAATTCCTTTTTTTTATGAGATGGAGTCTCACTGTGTCATAAAGGCTGGAGTGTAGTGTAGATCTTAGCTCACTGCAACCTCTGCCTCCCGGGCTCAAGCGATTCTCCTGCCTCAGCTTCCCAAGTAGCTGGCATTATAGGCATGTGCCACCATGCCCAGCTAATTTTTGTATTTTTAGTTCAGAGTTTCACCGTGTTGGCCAGGTTGGTCTCGAACTCCTGACCTCAAGTGATCCACCCAGCTCAGTCTCCCAAAGTGCTGGGATTACAGGCATGAGCCACAGCACCCGACCTATAAGAATAATTTCTAATGTATCTTGGTATTTCAGCAACTCCTACAATTTTTATGCAAGTGCATAGCAGCACCTCCTTCTAGCCATGAAAGGTTCAAACTTTAGTAATCCTATAATTCTCTATCTAAATCACACATTGATTTGATTTCCAAGTCACGTGGACTTCCGTAATATTTTGTCATTTCTACAGGGACTACCAGGCATTAATCCCTTGACACAAGTACCCTATCTTCCCAATTGGTCTTCCTCTGGCTTTTCATTTGCCTTTCCACTCCCATTTTAAGACTTCCAGTGACTACTTACTGCTACTAGAATAAAATACAAGCATTTTTATTTCATCCAAAATTACCTTTCTGGTTGTAATGTTTCATTACATTCATCTATGTATGCTGTACTCTAGCCCCACTGGGCTATTTACGTCCACAGTTTGAATTCACGTTAGCCTTCACTCATGTTAATGCTTCTTTCTGGAATCTGCCTTCCTAACCCAATTGGTTTGCCTATATAAACTCCCCTTCCCTTTAAAAAATAAATAGACTGGTTTTAGAGCACTCTTAGTTTAACAGAAAACATTAACGGAAATTACAATTTCCTTATACCTCCACTCTGCCATCACACAGTTGTCCCTCATATTAATGTCTTGTAATAATCTGTTACATAGCTACATTTGACAAATCAGTATTGATGTATTAATATTAACTGCAGTCCATAGTTTACAGCAGAGGTCACTTTCTGTATCCCTTCCCTCAACCTCTGGCAACGTCTGGTCTTTTTGTGCTCTATAGATTTGCCTTTACCTGAATGCTATCTGGTTAGAATCATACACTAGCCTTTTCAGACTGACCTGTTTCACTTAGCAATTCGCACTTCAGGTTCATCCAAATCTTTTCAAGGTTTGACAGCTCATTTGTATTATTGCTAAATATGGTTCCATAGTGCATATATACCACAGTTGGTTTATGAATTCACCTATTAAAGGATATCTTGGTTGTTACTAATTTTTAAAAATTATGAATAAAATTACTATAAACTTTGGTGTATAGGTTTTTGTGTGAACTTAAGTTCCGCATTGATGTGCATAAATACAGGACTATGTTTACTATTGTAGAAAAAATGCTCAAAATGTCTTCCAAAGTCACTACCATTTTGCATGCCCATGAACAACAAACTCAAAGTTCCTGTTACTCCAAATCTTTGTGAGCAATTGGGGTTGACAATTTTGGATTTTATGTAAGTGCATAGCAGCACCTCCTTCTAGCCATGAAAGGTACAAACTTTAGTAATCCTCTAATTCTCTATCTAAATCACACATTGATTTGATTTCCAAGTCATGTTGACTTCTGAAATATTTTGTCATTTCTACAGGGACTACCAGGCATTAATCCCTTGACACAAGTACCCTATATTCCCAATCGGTCGTCCTGTGGCTTTTCATTTGCCTGCTGGCTTTTCATTCAACAGGTGTGCATGGGTATCTCCTAGTTGTTTTAATTTGCAATTCCTTAATGACATATTACATTGAAGATGTTTTCATAAGCTTATTTGCCACCTGTGTCTTAATTGATGAGGTGTCTTTTAAGGTTTTTTGTCGACTTTTAAATTTGGTTGTTTATTTCTTATTGTTGAGATTAAAAGCTCTTTGTATATCGATCAGTCCTTTATCATATATGAGTTGTGCAAACACTTTTTTTCTGTTGTTTGTCTTTTCATTCTCTTAACAGTGTGCTTCATGGAGTGGTTTTTAAGTTTAATGAAATCCAACTTATCAGTTTATTTTAAGGTTTATGCTTTTGATATTGTATCTAAAATCTCATTGTCAAACCCAAGATCACCTAGATTTTCTCTGATGTTATCTTATAATAGATCCAGAGTTTTGCAATTTAAATTTAGGTATATGATCTTTTTGAGTTAATATTTGTGAAGGGCAGATGGTCTGTGTCTAGGTTCATTCTTTGCATGTGATATCTCGATTTTTCCACTGTAAGTTGTTGAAAACTGCTATGATCCTACTATTGAATTGTCTTTGTTCCTCCAGCAAACATCAATTGATTATCTTTGTGCAGATCTATTTCTAGGCTTTCTATACTATTCTATTAATATTAATCTATTTGTTAGTTCTTTTGCCAAAATAACACTATTGTGATTACTGTTACTTTATAGTAAATAATGAAGTATGGTAGTATCAATCCACTGCATTTTTTCTTGTTCAATACTTTGCTGGCTATTTTGGGCCTTTTATTTTCCACATAAATGTTGGAATCACTATGTGAATAACCATAAAACAACTTCCTTGGATTTTGACTAGGAATGCATTAAAACTACAGATCAAGTTGGGAAGAACTGTTTTTCTAATGACATTGAATCTTCCTATCCATGAACATAAGATATCTCCCTCCATTTATTTGTATATTTCTGGATATTTTTCATCAGAGTTCTACAGTAGCTATTCTAATAATATATATATTTTGCTAGGTTTATATTTAATAATTTCAATTTTTGTTGCTAACTTGAACAATTTTGTGTTTTTATTTGTACAAATTTAAGTGGTATAAGTGCAGTTTTGTTACATGGATATACTGCATAGTAGTGAAGCCTAGGCTTTTAGTGTAATCATCACCTAAAAAATGTACACTGTACCCATTAAGTACTTTCTCTCCTCCGTCATGCCCTTCCCACCCTCCCACCCTCCCAAGTCTCCAATGTCTACTATTCTACACTATGTCCATGTGTATATATTATTTAGTTCCCACTTAGAAGTTTTGACTTTCTGTATCAAAGTTGTCTCACTTAAGATGTGTTTTTAATTTCAAATTGAAATGTTCATTGTTGGTTTATAAGAAAGCAGTTGATTTTGTACATCAATTTTGTAGCCTGCAACCTTTCTATAATGTCTTATTAGTTCTAGGAGTCTTCTTTGTAAATTCTTGTGAAGTTTTTGGACTAATGCAATTTTTCTTGCCTAATTTGCATATATTTTATTTCTGTTCTTGTCATTTTGCACTAGCTAAGTCCCCCAGTACAATGATGAATAGAAATGATGAGCGGGAACATCCTTTCCTTGTTTGTGATCTCAGGAGAAAAGCATCCAGTTTTTCACCACTGAGTAAGATGTCAGCAGTAGGCTTTTATAGGTGTTCTTTAACAAGCTGAGGCAGTTCCCCTCTATTCCTATTTTTTTCTAAGAGTTTTTATTATGAATGGGTATTGTATTTTCTCAAAAACCTTTTCTGCATCAACTGTTAGTATCATATTATTTTTATTCTCTAGCCTACTGATGTAACAGATTACATTAATTGATTTTCCAATGTTGAATTACCGTTGCATACTGGGAATAAATTCCACTTGGTCACGGTGTGCAATTTTTTCTATACATTATTGACTTTAATTTATTATTCTGTTTTCAGGATTTTTGCGTTATCCCCATCAGAGATACTGGTCTGTAGTTTTCCTTTCCTATGTTGTCTTTCTCTGGTATTTTTGTATTTGGATAATTCTTATCTCATAGAATGAATTAAAACGTATTCCTTCTGCTTCTATCTTCTGGAAGAGATTGTAGATAATTGGTATCTTTTCTTCTTTAAATTATAGATTTAAATTCTGTAATATGTATAGGCCTTTTCAGATTATCTGTTTCTTCTTGTGTGATATTGGTAGATTGTATCTTTCAAAAAATTGGCTCCTTTCATCCAAGTTATCAAATTTGTGGGTATAGAGTTATTGAGTATTGCTATATTATCATTTTAATGTCATATGATAAATAGTGATGGCCTCTCTTTATTTTCTGATACTAGTAATTTGCATCTTCTCTCTTTTTCTTAGTTAGCCTGCCCAAGAGTTTATAAATTTCATTTGTCTTGTCAATGAAGTAGCTTTTGGTTTCATTGATTTTCTCTGTTGATTTTCTGTTTTCAATTTTATCCATTTCTATACTAATTATTATGTTCCTCTGCTTTCAATTTAATGTTATATCTTTTCATTTTCCTAAAGTGGAATCTTTGGTTACTGATTTAATCTCTTTATTCTTCTTAATATATTAATTAATTCAATGCTATGTATTTTCCTCTAAGCACTGCTTTTGCTACATCCTATGAATTTTGATAAATTATATTTTCATTGTCATTTACTTTAAAATACTTTTAAATTATTCTTGAGGGTTCTTCATTGACTCATGTGGTATGTACAAGTGTACTGTTTTATCCTCAAGTATTTTTGATTTTACAACTGTCTTTCTGTTATTGGTTTCTCATTTAATTCCATTATGACTGAGAGCATACTTTGTCTTATTTTCATTCTTTTAAATATGTTAAAGTATATTTTGTGGCCCAAAATGTGGCCTCTCTTGGTGAATGTTCCATATGAATTGGAGAGGAATTTTAAATTTTTATTAAAATTTTTAATATCTTAAAAATTAAACCATTAAAATTTTTAATTTTTTTAGTGGTTGCCTTAGAGTTTTCAATATATATTTACAATTAGTCTTATTCCATTCACAACTATCACTATACTACTTCAGGGGTACTACAAATACCTTATAACAGAGTATTCTCAGTTCTCAATTTCTCCTTTCAGTCCTTTATAACAATGCTCTCATTTATTTCACTTATCTGCAAGGTATAATCACCCAATACATTCTTTTTAAAATTACTTTTTCTTGTTACTGTTGGTATTTCAATAGCTTTGGGGGTACAAGTAGCTTTTTTTTTTTTTTTTTTGAGATGGAGTTTCACTCTTGTTACCCAGGCTGGAGTGCAATGGCGTGATCTCGGCTCACCACAACCTCCGCCGCCTGGGTTCAAGCAATTCTCCTGCCTCAGCCTCCGGAGTAGCTGGGACTACAGGCACATGCCACCATGCCAAGGTAATTTTTTGTATTTTTAGTAGAGACGGGGTTTCACCATGTTGACCAGGATGGTCTCGATCTCTTGACCTCGTGATCCACCCGCCTCGGCCTCCCAAAGTGCTGGGATTACAGGCGTGAGCCACCGTGCCCGGCCCACAAGTAGCTTTTGATTACATGGATGAATTGTATAATGGTGAAATCTGAGATTTTAGTGCACCTGTCACCTGAGAGGTGTACACTGTACCCATAATGTAGTTTTTTGTCCCTCACCCACCCCCCACACTCCTCCCTTCTGAATCTACAATGTCTATTACATCACTCTGTATTTCTTTGCATACATATAATTTAAATCCCACTTATAAGTGAGAATATACAGTACTTGTTTTTCCATTCCTGAGTTACTTCACTTAGAATGATGGCCTTCGGCTCCATCCAAGTGACTGCAAATGATATTAATTTATTCTTTTTGTGGCTGAGTAGTAGTCCATGGTGTATACATATATCACATTATCTTTACCTACTCATCAGCTGATGAGCACTTAGGTTGATTCCATATGTGTGCAATTGTGAATTGTGCTGCGTTAAGCATACAAGTGCAGGTGTTTTTCTAATAACTTCTTTTCTTTCGGATAGATACAAAGTAGAAAGATTGCTGGACTGAATGGTAGATCTACTTTTAGTTCTTTGACAAATCTTCATATTGTTTTCCATAGAGGCTGTTCTAAATTACATTCCCATCAGCAGTGTAATAAGTGTTCCCTTTTCATTACATCCATGCCAGCATCTATTGTTTTTTTAATTTTTTAAGAGTGTCAATTCTGGCTGGGTAAGGTAGCATCTCATTGTGAGCCTAATTTGCATTTCCCTATTGATTAGTGATATTGAGCATTTTCTCATATGCTGTTGGTCATTTGTATATCTTTTTTCTTATTTCTTATTTCCATAGGTTTTTGGACCACAGGTGGTATTTGGTTACATTATTAAGTATTTTATTGGTGATTTCTGAGATTTTCGTGCACCCATCACCCAAGCAGTATACACTGAACCCAATTTATAGTCTTTTGCCCCTCATCCACCTCCTACATTTTCTGCAGAGTCCCCAAAGTCCATTGTATCATTTTTATGCCATTGAATCCTCATTACTTACCACTCTTTTATGAGTGATAACATAGAATGTTTTGGTTTTCCATTCCTGAGTTACTTCACTCAGAATAATAATCTCCAGTTTCATCTAGGCTGCTGTGGATGCAATTAATTTGTTCCTTTTTATGGCTGAGTAGTATACATATATATATATATGTATAAAATATATAATTATATCACAATTTCTTTATCCAGTTTTCGATTGATGGGCATTTGGGCTGGTTCCATATTTTTGCAATTGTGAATTGTGCTGCTAAAAATGCACAAGCATCTTCTTTGTATAATGACTTCTTTTCCTCTGGGTAAATACCCAGTATTGGGATTGCTGGATCAAATGATAGTTCTACATTTAGTTCTTTGAGGAATCTCCACACTGTTTTCCATAGTGGTTGTACTAGTTTACATTCCCACCAGCAGTGTGGAAGTGCTCCCTTTTCACGACATCCACACGAACATCTATTATTCTTTGATTTATTGATTATGGCCATTCTTGCAGGAGTAAGGTGGTATCAAATCAAAAACTGTGGTTTTGACTTGCATTTCCTGTATATATACTTTTACTAAGTGTCTACTAATGTCATTTGCCTACTTTTTTTATGGCATTGCTTTTATCTTGCTGATTTGTTTGAGTTCTTTGTAGATTCTGGGTATTAGTCCTTTGTTAGAGGCAGAGTTTGCAAACATTTTCTGCCATTTGGTGAGTCAACTATTTACTCTGAAGATTATTACTTTTGCTGTGTAGAAGCTTTTTGTTTGTTTGTTTATTTAGGCCCCATTCATTCATTTATTTATTTATTTTTATTACATTTGCTTTTAGGGTCTTAATCATAAGTTCTTTGTCTAGGCCAATGTTTAGAAGAGTTTTTTCTGGGTTTTCTTCTGGAATTTTTATTAATTGAAGTCTTATATTTATGTCTTTAATTCACCTTGAGTTTATTTTGTATATGATGAAAGACATCCAGTTTTATTATTCTACATGTGGCTATCCAATTTTCCCAGCACCATTTGTTGAACAGGGTGTCCTTTCCCCAATTTATGTTTTTGGATGTGTTGTCAAAAATCAGCTTTATTTCTGGGTTCTCTATTCTGTTCCATTGGTCTATACATCTATATTCATATCAGTACCATGCTGTTTTGGTTACTATATCTTTGTAGTATAATTTGAAATCCAGTAATGTGATAGCTCATTAGTTGATTTTGTTTAGAATTTCTTTAGCTATTCTGGCCAATTTTTTTCTTCCATATGAATTTTAGAATAGTTTTTTTGTTAATTCTGTAAAAAAATATGGCATTGGTAGTCTGATAGAAATTGTAATGAGTCTGTAGATGGCTTTGGGCAGTATGGCCATTTTAACGATGTTGATTCTTCCAATCCATGAGCATGGAATGTTTTTCCATTTGTTAGTGTCATCTATTATTTCTTTCAGGAGTGTTTTGTAGTTCTCCTTGTAGAGATCTTTCAACTTATTGGTTAGATGGATTCCTAGATATTTTGCATTTTTGTGATCATTGTAAATAGAATTGCATTCCTAATTTGGCTCTCAGCTTGAATCTTACCGGTGTGTAGAAATGGTACAAATTTTTTGTATGTTGATTTTGTATCCTGAAGTTTAGTAAAGTCATTTAAAATGTTTTGAAATGCTTTGATAGAGTCTATAGGGCTTTCTAGGTATAGAATCATATTGTCAGTGAAGAGAGATATTTTAACATCCTCTTTTCCTATTTGGATGTCTTTGCTTTCTTTCTCTTGCCTGATTGCTCTGGCTAGGACTTCAAGTACTACATCGTATAGGAGTGGTAAAAGTGGGCAACATTCTCTTGTTCCAGTTCTTAGGGGTAGAATGCCACCAGTATATGCCCTTCCAGTATGATGTTGGCTGTGGGTCCACCATAGATGACTTTTATAATTTTAAGTTCTGTTCCTTCAATGCCTGATTTGTTGAGGGCTTTCATAATAAATCAATGCTTGTTTTTATTGAATGATTTTTCTGCATTTATTGAGATGATCATATGCTTTAGGTTTTAAATTATGTTTAGGTGGTGAATCACATTTCTTGACTTGCATACGTTGACCCATCCCTGCATCCCTGGGATGAAACCCATTTGATCATGGTGTATTATCTTTTTGATGTTGTGCTGTTGGATTTGGTTTGCTTATATTTTATTGAGCCTTTTTTTCATCTAGGTTCATCAGGGATATTGATCTGTAGTTATCTTTTTTTGTTTATGTGCTTTCCTTGCTTGGGTAACAAGGTGATGCTGGCTTCATAACATGAAAAGGAGGGGATTCTCTCTTTCTCAATATTTTGGAAATGTTTCAGTAGTACTGGTACCATTTCATTGAAGGTCCAGTGAATTTGGCTTTGAATCCATCTACCCCTGGGGTTTTGTTTCATTGGCAATTTTAAAATTACTGATTCAATCTCAGTGTCTGTTGTTGGTCTGTTGAGGATTTCTGGTTCTTCCTGATTCAAGCTAGGAGGTTTGTATGTTTCCAGAAATTCATCCATTTCCCCTAGGTTTTCTAGTTTGTGTGCATAGAGGTGGTCATAGTAGTCTCAAATAATCTTTTGAATTTCTGTGGTGTTGGTTGTAATAGCTCTATTTTTATTTCTAATTGAGCTTATTTGAATCATCTCTCTTCTTTTCTTGGTTAATCTAGCTAATGTTCTATTGATTCTGCTTATCTTTTCAAAGAACCAACTTTTTTTCATTGATCTTTTTCATAGATTTTGTTTCAATTTTTTTTCTTTTTTTTTTTTTTTTTTTTTTTTTTTTTTTTTTTTTTTTTTTTTTTTTTTTTTTTTTTTTTTTTTTTTTTTTAGTTCTTCTCTAATCTTTGTCATTTCTTTTATTCTGCTAGCTTTGGGTTTGGTTTGGGCTAGTTCCTCTAGTTCCTTGAGGTATGATGTTAGGTTGTTAATTTGTGACCTTTCAGACTTTTTGATGTAGGCATTTAGCACTATAAACTTTTCTCTTGGCTCTGTTTCTTTCTGTATCCCAGCTGTTTTAATAACTTGTGTCACTATTACCATTCATTTTGAATACTTTTTTAATTTCCATCTTGATTTTATTGTTAAACCAAAAATCTCTCAAAAGCAGATTGTTTAATTTCTGTGTTCTTGTATAATGTTGAGGGTTCCCTTGGCAGTTCATTTCTAGTTTTATTCCACTGTGGCCTGAGAAGATATTTCACATAGCTTTGATTTTTAAATATCTATTGAGGCCAGGCACGGTGGCTCACTCCTTTAATCCCAGCACTTTGGGATGCTGAGGAGGGTGGATCATGAAGTCAGACATTCAAGACTAGCCTAGCCAATGTACTGAAACCCATCTCTACTAAAAATACAGACACACAAAATTAGCCAGTCATGGTGGCTGGTGCCTGTAATCTCAGCTACTCAGGAGACTGAGGCAGGAGAATCACCTGAACCTGGGAGACAGAGGTTGCAGTGAGCCAAGATGATGCCACTGCACTCTAGCCCAGGCAACAGTGAGAGATCTGCCACAAAAAAAATTATTGAGACTTTTTAAAAACTTTTATTTTAGGTTCAGGGGTATATGTGCAGGTTTGCTATATAGGTAAACTGTTTGTCATGGGGGTTTGGTGTATAGATTATTTACTCATACAAGTAATAAGCATAGTACCCAATAGGTATTTTTCCAGATCATCTCTCTCCTTCTGCCCTCCACCCTGATGTAGGCCCAAGTGTCTGTTGTTTTCCTCTTTGTGTTCATGTGTTCTCATGGTTTAGCTCCCACTTTTGAGTGAAAATATGTGATATTTTGTTTTCTGTTCCTACATTATTTTCTTGTGGTAATGGCCTCCAGCTTCATCAATGCTGCTGCAGAGAACATGATCTAATTCATTTTTATGGCTGTGCAGTATTCCATGGTGTATATGTACAACACTTTCTTTATCCAGTCTATTGCTGATGGGCATTTAGATTAATTCCATGATATAGAATTATATCATCTGCAATTAGGGATAGTTTGGCATTCTTTCTTCCTTTTTGGATGCGTTTGATTTCTTCTCCCTGCCTAACTGCTCTGGCTAGGACTTCCAGTACTATGTTGAATAAGAGTGGTGAGATAAGGCATCTTTGCCTTGTGCTAGTTTTCAAGGGGAATGCTTCAGCTTTTGCCAGTTCAGTGTAATGTTGGCTGCGGGTTTGTCAGAGATAGCTCTTATTATTTTGTGGTAGCTCCTTCAATGCCTAGTTTACTGAGAGTTTTTAACATGAAGGGATCTTGAATTTTACCAAAAGCCCTTTGTGCATCTTTTGAGAAAACCATGTGGTTTTTGTTTTTACTTCTGTTTATATGATGAATCACATGTATTTATTTGCATATGTTGAGTCAATCTTGCATTCGAAGGATAAAGCATACTTGATCATGGTGGATAAGCTTTTTATGTGTTGCTCTATTTGGTTTGCTGGTATTTTCTTGAGGATTTTTGCATCTGTGTTCATCAAGGATATTGGCCTGACTTTTCTTTTTTCCTTTTTCTGTTTTTGGTGTGTATCTGAAAGGATTTGGTGTCAGGATGATCCTGGCCTCATAGAACAAGTTAGAAAGGTGTCCTCCCTCCTCAATTTTTGGAATAGTTTCAACATAAATGGTACCAGCCCTTCTTTGTACATCTAATGTAATTCAGCTGTGAATCCATCTAGTCCTTGGATTTTCTTGCTTTGTAGGCTTTCTATTATTGTTTCAATTTTGGAACTCATTATTGGTCTATTCAGATACTCAATTTCTTTTTTGTCTAATCTTAGGAGGTTGTATATTTTCAGAAATATATCCATTTCTTCTAGATTTTCTAGTTTGTGTGCACAGAGGTGTTTATAGTAAGTCTCCAAGGATTTTCTGTATTTCTGTGGGTTAGTGTTAATGTCCCCTTTGTCATTTGTAATTGTGTTTATTTGGATTTTCTCTCTTTTGTATCTTTATAAGTCTAGCTAGTGGTGTATATATCTTATTATTTTTTTCAAAGAACAAAATCATGGACTCCTTTATATTTTTACTGGGGTTAGATCAAAAAAGAAAAAGATCATTACATAATAATAAAGGGTTTAATTCACCCAGAAGACCTAAATATCCTAAATAAATATTTACCCAACAGAGGAGCACCCAGATTCATAAAACAAGTTCTTAGAGACCTATGATGAAACTTGGATTTACACATAATAATAGTGAGAGACTTCAACATTACACTGACAGTATTGGAAAAATCATCAAAGCATAAAATTAACAAAGATATTCAAAACCCGAACCCACACTTGACCAAATGGGCCTAATAGACATTTATAGAACTCTCCAACCAAAGACAACAGAATATACATTCTTCTCATCTGCACATGTCACATACTCTAAATTGACCACATAATCAAATATTTTAAAAATACTCGGAAAATTGAAAAAAAGTGAAATTATACCAGCCACACTTGGACAGCAGGATAGTAAAAATAGAAATCAATACTAAAAAATTCAATCATATAATTACATGGAAATTAAACAGACAGCTCCAGAATGACTTAGAGTAAATAATAAAATTAAAGCAGAAATCAAGAAATTTTTTGCAACTAATAAGACCAAAGATACTACATATGAGAATCTTTGGGACACACCTAAGTCAATGTTACTATTGAAGTTTATAGCATTACATGCCTATCAGATAGTTCAAAAGATCTCAAATTAACAACCTAATCTCACAACTAGAGAAACTAAAGAAGCATAAGCAAACCAACCCCAAGCTTATCAGAAAGCAAAAAATAATAAGTCTGAGCTGAACTGAATGAAAGTGAGACATGTTTTGTGGCCTATCATATGGGCTATATGGTTTGGCTCTGTGTCCCCACCCAAATCTCATCTTGAATTGTATTTCCATATTCCCATGTGTTGTGGGAGGGACCTGGCGGGAGATAATTGAATCATGGGAATGGTTTCTTCCATACTGTTCTCATGGTAGTGAACAAGTTTCATGAGATCTAATGGTTGTATAAGGAAAACATCTTTACTTGGTTCTCACTCTCTCTCTTGCCTCTACCATGTAAGAAGTGCCTTTAACCTTCTACCATGATTGTGAGCCCTCCCTAACCATGTGAAAGTGCAAGTCCATTAATCCTCCTTCTTTGGTAAATTGCCCAGTCTTGGGTATGTCTTTATCACCAGCATGAAAATGGACTAATGCATGGTCTATCTTAGAGAATGTACCTTGTGCCGATGAGAAGAATATAAATTCTGCATTTATTGGGTAAAATATTCTGTAAATACTTTTAGGTCCATTTGTTCTAGAGTTCGGGTTTAAGTCTAGTGTTTCTTTGTTCACTTTCTGTGTTGATGCTCTGTCTAGTGCTGTCAGTGGAGTGTTGAAGACTCTCACTATGATTGTGTTACTATCTCTTTTCCTATGTCTACTAGTAATTGTTTTATGAATCTGGGAGCTTCAGAGTTAGGTGCAGGTATATTTAGGAATGTAACATCTTATTGGATGTATCCTTTTATCATTATATTAATATAATGACCTTCTTTGTCTTTTTTTCACTGCTTTTGCTTTACACTCTGTTTTATCTGATATAAGAATTGCTACTTCTGCTTATGTTGTTTTTATTATTTGAAAAGACTATTATGTATTAGATTAATTAAGAATTTTTATAAATTGGCCAGGCATGGTGGCTCATGCCTATAACCCCAGCACTTTGGGAGGCCAAGACAGGCAGGTCTCTTGAGCCCAGGAGTTCAAGACCAGCCTAGGCAGCATGGAAAAATCCTGTTTCTACTAAAAAATACAAAGGTTAGCTAGGCATGGTGGCACACGCCTGTAGTCCCAGATACTGGTGGGTGGGGGGGCTTGGTGAGAGGATCACCTGATCCTGGGAGGTCAAGGCTGCAGTGAGCCATGATCACACCACTACACTCCAGCCTGGGTGACAGAGTGAAATCCTGTAAAAATACAAACTAACAAAAAAAAAAAAGAAGAAATTTTAAAAATTATTTTATCTTAATTAATTCCTCCTCTAGTGTTCTTCCTTTCTTTACATATATCAAACTTTCCAACATATATCATTTTCTTTATTTCTGAAGACGTTTCAATGTTTCTTGCAATGCAGGTCTACTGGTATGATAACAAATTATCTCAATTTTTGTTTGTCCGAGAAAGTTTTTATTTCTCCTTCACTTTTTAAGGGAAAATTTCCTGGAAACAGAATTCTAGGTTTGTGGGGGTTTTTATTTTTTTTTATTTTTAATTATTATGGGTACATAGTAGGGGTATACATTTATGGTGTTTTGTTTTTCAATATTCTAAATATTTCATTCTACTCTCTTCCTATTTGCCTGGTTTCTAAGAGAAGTCCAGTGTAATTATTATCTTTGTTTCTGTGTGGAAATAAAAATGTCTTCTCTGTCTTTTTTCAAGATTTTCTTTTTGTTATTAGTTTTCTGCAGTGGGAATATAATATGGATATTTGCAGAGTTTGGTATTTATCTTCCTTAGTGTTTGCTGAATGATATATGGTTTGGTGTCTCTTGTTAATTTTGGAAAATTCTCATTGTTATTTCAAATACGTCTTGTGTTCTTTTATTTTTCTCTTCTCTTTGTCGCACAGTTCTTAGATATTCCATTCTGTTATGTTATTTCACTCATCATTTCCCTTTTTTCAGCTTGGGAAGTATGTGTTGAAATATCAAGCTAACTGATTCTTTCCTTGTCTGTGTCTATTCTATAGGTGATTTCATGAAAGATATTCTTCATTTTGTTAGAGTTCTTTTTTTCTATTCCTAGCATTTTCTTTTGATTTTTTTCTTAGGGTTTCTACCTCTCTGATTAAATATCTCATGTGTTCTGTATGATGTCCATTTTTTTATCATCTTAGTATGTTAATTAGTTCTCAGTCTGATAATTGTAAAATATCAGCGATGACTGAATTTGGTTCTGTTTCTTGCTCTGTCTCTTCAGATTGTGTTTCTTGACTTTATGTTTGCTTTATTTATTTTTTTTTTAATTTAAAGCCAGAAATGATGTATTAGATAAAGGATAAAGGAGGCTGAAGTAAATAGGCCTTTATTGATAGGTTTTATGCTGATCTGGCTGTGAGTTACCCTATCATAACCACTTGCACTACCTGTGGCATTAGTGTCTAAATTTTGCTCGTCTTGCTTCTGTCCTCCTTATTTTTGCTTCTCCCTAGAGAACCTGTCATAAATAGGGTCTGAAAATTGCATTTCTTTAAGTTGTAATCCTGTGCTTTATAAAGGAGCACTACTGTTTTTGATAGTTAAATGTGAGGAAAGAAACATTCTATATCTTATAATTAGGTCTTAGTCCCTTAGTGAGCCTGTATCCTTGGGCTGTGACTTTCACAAGTGATTTTTAGCTCCAATAAGTCTTTAGGTGAGACAGGAAGCTAAGGCTGCTGGAATTGTTCTGTTCCTTTCCCTTCACATAAAAGTTAGAGGGGGTTGGATGTTAGTACATCCCTTTCCCCATGTCAGTTATGCTCTAGCAAAACCAAGTAGTTTAAGCTCTGGTAAAATAGTTTACTTTGAGGACGGGCCTTTTTTAAGGAGAACAGAGCACTATGAACGTATTTCAAAGTTGTTACTTTACTTTTACCCCTGCTAGAAACATGAGGGGAATTTTCTCAGATCTTCACCCTGAGAATCTGGTAGGGCTCCTAGAAATAAAACTCATGAAAATGTAGGGGCCCCATAAGACAGGGCCCACATGAGTTTTTGTCTTTTGAGCTAGGTCTAGTGAGTCTCCTGCAATTACTCAATTACCCTTTAAATGCTTCTACCAGTGTCTAGCTGTGGCTTCTTCTCCTTAAGAGCTATGATTCTCTATCTCTGCCTTTCTCTCTAGTTTCCAGCATGGTGGGGCTCTGTGACCTCAAACCCTGATGGCATTAATAAGAGTTAGTGATTTTCAGACTGTTTATCTTTATTCTAGTTGCAAGGATGGGAGTAATGACTTCCAAGTCATTTATATGTCAGACTAAAGTCTTCTAAATTACCCTCTTTATAACCTGAATCTACCTTAATCAGTCTTTTTTTTTCTAACTTTTCATAACATAATATTTATAACTTTTCTGGCATTCCTTTTATTTGCTTTTGCTTAATGTTTCATTTTGTACAAGACATTTTATGCTTGAGATTATAACCACTTTAAAGTAACACACCGTAACTTATTTTTGTATGCTTAATAACTGATCAATTCCACTAAGATTTGGAACATCATATTAAAATGTCTCACAATTCCTCTGTTGCCTTAATCCTAACATATAATGGGAGAATAAAAGTCTCTGGGAAGAGAGTAATAAAACCCTCTCCTGGATTATCTGTTTGTAAGAAAAATAAAATATATACAAAAGTAATATACACAAGACTTGCTTTGCTGCAGAAAGACTTGTGAGTCTCTGAAATCTCTAAAACATCATCTAAAGCTGAAATTTGTATGCACTAGCTATAGTGTGATTGCTAAGTAATAATACTACTTGTGATATATGCAGTACTTGCTATATGCAATTTACTGTTAACATCTTTTACTTTGTTATTCTGAGATCCTACAGTAACCTTAAGTGGGTGTATTTGTATTCATAATCTGTAGTTGTAAATACTGAGACTAGGAAAGGTTAAGTGACTTCTCCAATGTCTAACAATGATGTACAATTCAAAACATGTGGCCGGGCACGGTGGCTCATACTTGTAATCTCAGCACTTTGGAAAGGCAGGCAGGTCACCTGAGGTCAGGAGTTCAAGATCAGCCTGGCCAACATGGTGAAATTCCATCTCTACTAAAAATACAAAAAAAATTTAGCTGGACGTGGTGGCAACTGCCTGTAATCCCAGCTACTTCGGAGGCTGAGGCAGGAGAATTGCTTGAACCCAGGAGGGAGAGGTTGCAATGAGCCGAGATCACGCCATTGCACTTCAGCCTGGGCAGCAAGAGCAAAACTCCATCTCAAAAAAAAATAAATAAATAAAAAATAAGAAAAGAAAAAAGAATTCAAACAAGTGGAATGCAAACACAAGTTTATGTGACTTTAGCCAATATTTTTAACTACTATGCTACATAGCTTCCCATGTACCCCTACTCTATGTACCTCTACCTTCCATGTACCACCAATGTACCTTTACACGTACTTAAGATTTAACCATTTAATAACAGAAGGGGAGGTACAGAGGGAAAGTGAGTCCCTCTGTACCTCCCCTTCTGATATTAAACTGTTAAACCTTATTGAAGATAAATAGACTAAGCCCTGCCAGCCAAAGCTTTCTAGTAGGTCTTGATTAGCATTTTATTCAACACACACAGTTGTGGGAGGACAGTATACATACTATTGGTCAGCAGGTGGTTCTGCTGCAGTGGATTGAGGGCTGGAGCACCCCCAATGCCTGTCTGGGCAGCTAGGGCTGGATGAGCAAGTCCATGTTGGGGTCCAGGTGCAGCAAATGGAGACTGCATCTTATCCTTATCCCAGGAGGATTCATTTCCACCTGAAAAATATTCATATAAACAGATTTCAACTTGACAACTTTCCATGAGAAGAGTTTTTAAAATTCCCTTTCAGGGCTGTAATCATGAATACTACCTCTTAGAAAATTATTATTGAACACAGTTAACTCATTTTTGTGACAGTTTCAAAAACTTTCAATAGTCTAGAGATGTAAGCTGCCTCTGGGAAGGCTAAATCATTCTTAATAACAGTATAGGCACTCTTGACTTGTTGGTAGTCTCAACAAATCTGGAATCATAATGAAGCACTTATATGTTAAGGGCCATTAATTGATCATCACTGCCTTGTATTCTAAACCTTTAACATACATATACTGTAATTAAAGAATACTACTGATCACTGAAAAAGAACACACTCATTTGTAAAAGCATGATAACATGCAAAAATGCATGGTAATAAACAGAATGGTCATTTATTTTCTTGTCAGATCACTCAGAGAAACAAATTTATTCATACGCAGTAAAGTTTTGTGTAAAATAAGCTGGAAAAAAAATAGAAAACCATGGCTTCCAACTTGAAATTATACCTACCTTGATCCTTCATGCTAGAGAGTGGGATAAAGTGTGTATAAATGCAGAATACTATATTATCATGCTCTATAGTGGCATAGCTGTTTCATCTGGTATCTCGCTTACTGTGGGGGATAGAAGCATTGCTTAAAACCATACGGAAAACAAACAGAATAATTTCCAGGACATTCTTCCAGGAGAATACTTTAAATAGGGCAGTAAAGGGTGGGATTCCAGTCACTGCAGAAGCAGATAGTCTGGCTTTAGAGAACGAAATGGTTGTGCAGGCAGCTCCATCTATTTGCTTGATGTGCTTCATTCATTCACGGGTCAGTGGTTCTGCCTCCATTCCCATGCTGGGACTGCGACATTAGCATCTCTACCTGGCTGACACTGTCCCACTTATTGCCTAAAACTCTGACCCTGTTCTATGTGGGGTTTAGGGTTGGGATTCTTGGGTACTCTGTAAAAATAGGTATATTTACTATTTTTTTAAAGGTAGAAAAATCAACATACTCATATTCACAACATTTAATATTGTGATTATTTTCAATATTCACAATATTATTGGGAATATTAACTATGTTATTATTGTGAATATTAACTGTGTTCTTTTAGTTCCGTCCCACATTTTGTTCATATGGATATCCATTTTTATATTATAAGCAGTCTGCCATGTTGCTTCAGTTATCATATCTAAAAAGTGTAATGGATTAAACGCTGGACTTTGTTTCCAGTTGTCACTATTATAGTCTACATTATAACAAAAACACAAAAACATTCATTTAAATCATTTAATTCCCAGAGTGGGATTTCTTTCTCTTTCTCTTTCTTTCTTTCTTTCTTTCTTTCTTTCTTTCTTTCTTTCTTTCTTTCTTTCTTTCT
>PVKV010027194.1:0-26767 GCA_004027835.1 Alouatta palliata
GGTACCAAAACAGAGATATACACCAATGGAACAGAACAGAGGCCTCCGAGGCAACACAACACATCTACAACCATCCGATCTTTGACAAACCTGACAAAAACAAGCAATGGGGAAAGGAGTCCCTGTTTAATAAATGGTGTTGGGAAAACTGGCTAGCCATGTGCAGAAAGCAGAAACTGGACCCCTTCCTGACACCTTAAACTAAAATTTCGTTGATTTTTTAAAATAACATATCATATCAGCTTCAAGCATCTACAGATTTCTATGTATACCTTTGTTGAACCAGTTTTCATTAACTTCGCAAATTTTGCCTTTAGGGTTAAAAAGGAGCTCTTACCAATCAAGTACTTGGGCGTTTAAGTCATTTTCCTAACATTTTTCTATTTTCAAACTTTATAGCTAGGCTACTTCTGTGAGAAAGATCTATAATTTAAGTAAGATAAATGAATTAGAAATAACTTTTTCAAACTGTTTTTTTAGGCACCTGTCAGTGAAGGGCAAATAAAAATAAATAGACTTACCTTTAGAAAAATATCACCCGAATACAGATAACCATTATCCTTTTGGCAGTCAGCCATCACTTTATGGCCACCAATTAAGCAATTAAAAGGTTGCAATTCCATTTATCTCATCACCGTATTAATCACTCAAGTCTGTATTGAGCGTCCACTGTAAGCAAAGCTGGGGAAAGCAAGCTGCTTGTTGAGACAGTTTAACCCTCCCAGTCTTCTAAGGGTTCAAAACATGCTGTCAGAGCTTCCACTAGCCTTTCCCTACCAATTTTCTTCTCTCTTCTTCCTCTTTTTTTCCCTCCATCTCTCCTTCATATTTATTCAACAAACATTTCATAATTAACTTCAGGAGTTAGCAACAATTTTCTTCTCAACAAAAAGCTTTATGGTGTTCACTGCTGAGGCCTGGCAAGTATCACATCCCAGAAGCTCACACAACACCAGGATGCACCTGGCTGCACCCCTTCCGACCTGACCCAAATATCGACCCTGCATCCCTCACTCTTCTCAGGAGTCTTTATGCCCTCAACCTGCCTGCTATCGCCTTGGAGAAAGAGAATAGCAGAGGGAAGGCCCAGGAGTGGTTTCTGAAAGTGTCTATATGTGTATGTGTTCATGTGGTTTTTTTTTTATTACCTTGAACTCTGTTTTACAGTGTCCTCAGAGTAGGCAAAATATGAACACCATTTCTCTTGGTATCTGTTAACATTAGGAGAGATAAACATGTATGTATGGAGATAGATTAGATAGATGGGTTGATAGGAAAAACAGATAGGTAGGTAGGTACATAGATGATAGATAGATAGATAGATAGATAGATAGATAGATGATAGATAGAAAGAAAGAAGATAGATAGAAGATAGATAGACAATAGATAAGATAGATACTCATACAACACATAGAGTCACTGAATTTTATGATAAAAATTATTAGAACACAATCCCTTCCTTCCTTGATTATGGAAGAGGAAATTAACCCGAAGGCTTATTTAGCAACCATGATCAGCAGCAACCTTTGTCAAAAGCCACCTGTATGTGGAATGCCACTTGTGCTTTGTGTTTTGGGGGGCAGTGGTAACGTCATTTCCCCAGGAGCTTCGAGTCTGAAGAAAGAACAAGCAAACATCCATTTCCATGCTCACTACAGAAAGGCCCTTGTGTCCTTTCATCTCGCTAACCCACTTGTTATTTTAATTTCTGTGATCTATACGTAAGTCCAACAGTTCACCTGCCTGAATCTGCTGAGTCTGAGCACGCCCTGTTCCTCAACAGTAAAGCTTTGACCAAAGCTCTGAATTTATACTGCTCTAGATTCCTGCTTGTCTTGCCGGCTGCTTTTTGTAGAAAATCAAAAGAAAATAGATATCTAGGGGCCAGGAGAACCACAGTAACTCTTGCCGAGGCATTCACCTGTCCATCATGGTGGAGATACAGAGTGTGTTTAGATTCCACTTCGCCCGCTGGGTTTATTAATGGGAACTCCTGCCTGACAAAGCGACAAGCACAGATTACGTCTTTGATGCTGCGTTGGGCTGCGGCTTTATGTGATTTGACATCTTTGCAAAATGCCTGTCTTGCCACAACGAAAAAAATGTCTGGTACAATTTGTGCAAGAACTTGATGCCTTAATACACCAGATGATTTAGACATTCTTTTAAAGTGTTTCTCTGCTTCATGGGAATGAATGCCTGAGACACCAGTGCTAACCCAGCTCTCTTAACACTCGCTGGGCCAGAGGAGAAACCCTCACATTTTCTGTGGAAGTCAAGCCATCAGTATTGTCACAGCTGAATTGGACACATGTAGTGAAGAATCAGGCCTGGCAGCCTGGATGGGCAAGCTGAGAGGGGCCAGAGAGAGGACACGGAAATCTAATAGCAGCAGACAGGAGAGCCGCCACCCACATTGGGATTTGCTCTCTGGAAAGCTTAAATTATAGTGATGTTGGCAACAGTTCGTGTAGCTGCCGCCTTTCATTGGTTCCTTCCTGAAGACTTCATTTATGGTGAGGAGAGCCGAGAGATACCAGCGGGTCAATCACCACTTGGCTTTCAAGATTCTACCAGTGCAGAGAAACAGCTTAACAGAGAACAACACTGAAACTTGTCACATGTATGGCATTTGACTCTGAGCAGGGATCAGGAGTCCGCAGATTCCGCTGACGGTAGCACGCTCTTGATACTCTGCAATTCCCAAAGTTCTTTGATTTTCAAATTTCTTCAATTCCCTTTGACAGTCCAGACTCCAGGAGTCTTGAGAAGAAAGTGAGTTTAGAACACACTTTGTCCAAAACAGTATGACCTTACCAAAACAGAGTCATTTGACAACAATCATTTCACTGTTGCCACTTCAGTGTTCAGAGGTCTCTGGTAAAGAAGAATGTGTGTGATGGAAATAGGCGCCGAAGAATCTCAGCTGACTTTCTTTGTAAGTGAGCTCTTCCACCCACATGCAGAACAGACCAGCGTCCGGACCTCATGACATCTGATCTGAGACACGGCCTTTGGATAGAAGTGATCTGACAGTAAAAAGACTTATAAAATTTAATATGATAATGAAGGCAATCAGGAAATTAATGGGAAAATAACTTTGATTGATCTATATGGCGCAGTTATTGAAGCCTAAGTGCTCCCTAGTTCCATCTTTTCTTCCAGCCTCTCCATTCCGTATCAGAAATAATGGTTAAAAAATAATAGCCCCTACCACCTCTCTGCATTACCTGTGCTCAGGACTGTACTCAAAGCACCTTATCCAGTCCTCATAGCACCTCTGCGAGGTAGCTGCTATCACTATCTCGTTGCACAGGTGAGACTGGGCCTCCCAAGGGTTAAGTGCCCTGCCCACAATCCCTTACATCATATATATAAACATATACATGCAACTGCCAGAAAGGCCCAGGTCTGCCTGGCCCCAGAACCAAGGTCTTACCTACTTTCTCATCTCCTGCCAAAGAAGCTTCATGTAGATGTCAGCATGTGTGCCAACAATCACTTGATCCCAGCTCTCTCTTTTGTGAATGCTGTGATTTAGGACAAATTGTTTCATGCTTCTGAGCCTCATTTGCCCCAGCTGTAAGTTAGGAACAATAACACATACCCATTGTTATAAAGGCCAGTGTCTTTGGCCTTTTGGCCACAAATGTCTAATATGTTATCTGATGCGTACGAATCACTCAGTGTCTACTACAGGAATGAGTGAGAGAATGAATGAAAAAGTGAGATCCTAATGCCTTTTACCTCTTTAGAGAGTCAGTAAATACAGTAGGCAGGAAGACAGGGAATTATTATCAGCTAACATATTCAATAAGTCCGTGATTGGAACTATTCATAGCTTATAGGAGTTCTTAGTAGAAAAGGAATCACACGTGTTTGTCCTTGTTGCCATGTCTAAATCCTGGAGGCAGGAAATCAGAAAGATGGCCAAGATCAGTGATCCTTCCCTGAGCTTCTCCAGCCAGCAAATCCCATCATGGCTCCTCAGGGGTTTCTGTGGAGTGCTAAGGTGACTGCAGGACTCCAGCTGAAATCACAGGGAGCATGAGGTGCCAGAGAGGCAACCTCCCAACAAAGGCCATGGCCAGAAAGAATCCGGGGCCAGCCTTGTATGGAGAGGACTTGGGTTTTTCAAATGCAGAGGAGCAGAGTGGGAACTCGTCAGGTCTCAAGCGGAGCTGTCGTACTCATCCCCAGGAATCGCCACCCCGTGGAGGGAGAATAAGGAAATCCAGGTGTTTGATTATGGAGTTACAGTGGTCATTAAAACAATTTTCAGTATCCCTCTTGAGAATTACGGACTTAGAAGAGCTTCAGTGTCTCTGAGTCTCGCTGTCCACACTGCTCCTGCTGGAGCCAAGAACCTGTCTGTTGCACGTTCCGGGCCTGATGAGCTGAGAGGCAGCTCCATGGAGTGAGCAGAGCAGGCCCTCAGGTCAGATGCCCTGGGCTCAACACCAGCTCCACTACACTCTCTCCCACTGACACCGGGGAGGTTTCTGAGCCTCTCCAGGGTTCTCGTGAGGACTAAGTAAGATCACATCTGTGGAGCACCAGGCACCAGAAGATGCTCACAGAAAACACCATTCCTAAGAAGATCAAACACTGCAAAGGCTGCTTTCTTCTTATTAAATATTTCAGTTAAGCGGTCTCATTGAATTTTGCTCCATATGGGGATTTTTGCTTTTATTTTTGCTTTTGCACTTTCAGAAGGGAGTCTGATTGTGTTCATTCTTTCATGGGAGACAAAACACAGGCCAAGAAAGGCCTTAAAGAGACCATGAAACTAGGGCAACGGATTTCATTTCATGATGCATTTATTGCAAGTCCATGTGCCACTAACCTGAAGACGTGATCCTACTTCCAAAGGCGCCCACCTCTTTCCTTGTCAGTGAGTGAAGACAGGTGGAGTGGCGTCCCAGTGCTGCTCCAGTGCCTGTCCCCAAATATACCTGTCCCTGCAGCAAGCCCCTGTCACATAGGGAAAGAGCAGGCAGTTAGTAAGACAAAGGGATGAGTGGTTACATAGCCTTCAGGGAAGGTGAAACAATTGTGAGTGCCTAGTATATACCACAAGCTCTTTTGTCTCATTCATCCTCCTAACGACCCTTGCAAGTCAGTATGATCATCCTGATTTTTCTTCCAGTAGGACTGTTGCCCAGAGTTTGCCCAAATGTACACCACTAGGAAGTGGCAGACCCAGAACAAACAGGGAACAAAAGACAAAGCATGGCTCAATCAAAAAAATGCTGGCTCAGAGGTTAGGAGTCCTGGCTTTGCTACTCACTAATTCTGTGTCATATCTCAACATGCGGTCCAGGGAACTGCAGCAGGATAAGGAAGACTAGGTGTGGGGGCAGGACCCAGAAACAGCCCCCGAGTGGGGTGGTGCAGGCTCCAAAGGAACAGATACAACCCAGAGGGGCTGGACGTCCAGACCGTCAGGCATAAGGGCTTCTGGACTCTGTGGACACAATGATCCTGGAAAAGCCCTGAGGTCTCCTGGCAGGTGGCAAAGATTGGCAACTGGGCAAGAGCAATCGAAACTTGCAGGCTACTAGAAGGTGGATGGGCCCCAGGCTCCAAAATGGAACCGTAGCACCAGGAGGGGATGGAGCAGGGGTCCAGGAGGCTCTAGTGTCTAGGAAGAACTAAGATGCTGGACATAGGACCATGAGGCACAGAAACAAGGCAGACACGTCGTTGCCAAACCTGGGAGCACTGGAGACCACTTCTCAGGCATAAAGCCGAAACTGTGTGTAAACCCTGTGTTGGAGAGGCGTGGCAGGCCTGGCAGGCAGCAAGCGGGGACCTGCCTGCTCCAGTTCTGCACTAGAGTTTCTTAAATCCCTCCTGTCTAAGACAAGTTTCACCTGAAGAAGTGGGACTGAACTTGTGGGTGGTGAGGAGAAACTTCAACTGTGGAAGCTGTGGGCTTTTACAGGGACATCCAGACATTTTTGACCCCAGGACTTTGGGTAAATGATTTAACCAGAGTGATCTTCAGTCAGTAAATGAAGAGGTGGAATGTGATGAATTCAGTGGCAGCTTGTTGTAAGAATCTGTAAGTGGTATAAATCAACAAGCATAGGACTGAAATGGGATTTGCCTGCAGAGGTCAGTGGAACATGAAAACATAAAATAGTTTCTTTCTTTCTTTCTTTCTTTTTCTTTTCTTTCTTTCTTTCTTTCTTTCTTTCTTTCTTTCTTTCTTTCTTTCTTTCTTTCTTTCTTCTTTCTTTCTTTTTGAAACTGCCTAACCTACAGTGTTTAATTTTAGGCGAACTCTTAACTTTGATTTGCCCATCCTAAAATTGGGGATAAAGGAATGAGTTAATTAGGTATGCTAACATTTAAATGAAATAAAGCACTCCTATGCTTAAATGGCATATATGGCATAAACACTGAAAATAAAAATCTATGGCCCTAGGATCTCTTTTTTAAAAACCTGTCAGAGAAAAGAAATAGCTTCTGTTTAATTCCAACAGACAAAGAACAGAGGGTAAGGAAATTCTCGTTGCTGAGAAGTGGAGATAGCACAGCTGCAGAAGAAACTAAAATTTAAATACTTTCGCTGCCGCAGCCTTTCTCCCTTTAATCTCTTTAACTCACTGCTCCCAGCTACACAGAAGCACATCTTCATCTGTCTGAAATAAATCATGAGAACAGTCTGACCGGAGCAGGGAGACGATGGAGAATTGCTGTATTTCTGTTTGCCATGGCTAGTTGCTTCCTCTCTGTCATTTGCCATTTTTAAAAAAGCCTTTTGTAATGGACATGGTAAAAGTTCTCCCTGTTCCCTGAAGCCCTCTCCTCCCATTTCTTGACTCACCCGCTTCTTGCTGTTATCTCTCAGACAACACCCCACGCTCCACTGCTGCTCGCTGCGGGAAGGTGCTCTGATCGGCCCTCGTCCTCGGCTCCTCCCTTCTCCACTGACTTCTGGGGCCATCCACCCACTGTGATGGCTTTCCAAGCATGTCTGCATGCCTGGACTGCAGCCCTCATCTCTCCCTTGGCCGTGAGGAGCCTCACACATGTGGAAGAACTGAGTCTGGAACTGGGTTATAATCCTCAGCTCCGAAACAGCTCCCAGTCTCTCCTTCCCTGGGCTTCCCTTGGCCAGAGGCTCCACCAGCCTCTCAGCTACCCAGGGTAGTAAATGAGGGCCCTGTGTGAACTCACGTTTGTCCCTCTGTACATGCACACTGTCACCGGGCCCTGAAGCACCACACCTCTGCTCCCCATCCATCCCCACCTGCCCCTGCCCACCTCTCACCTGGAACCCTAATGGGCCTCCCTGCTTCAATCTCTCTTACCTACATCCACCTCCTGACATCCAAGTTTCCTCCCTGAAACACAGGGGTCTCACCACACTCTTCTCTAAAATTTAAAAGTAGTACCCGTGGTCTGCAGAATAAAATCCACCCACCTTTGTTTGGATTCAAACCCACTTTGCTACAAACTGTCTTCTAGGCTGTTCCCCACCCTGAGCTCCACAGAGCACACACTGTGGGCATGCCGCACCCCGCCCTTCCCAAGACAGATTGAGCCCCTCCAGACCCTCATGTCACTGTATATCCTCCACTCATGCCTCTGCCAGGAAGGCCTGCCATCTTCTCACACGCTCTGACTCACAACCAAATCATTCTCCCTTGCACTTCTGCATTGCATTGCTTTTACCCCTTTTTAGTAATTATTTGATGTTGTCTTGTACTAAGGTTAGCACAAGGGGGCTGCAAGTTTCTTCAGTACTGGGTGGTGGTTTAGGAGGCAGCCCTGCAGAAGGACCCTGGGACCCAAACCTGAGTCTACCCCTAACGAGCCCTGCCTGGACTCTTGGGCAAGAGACCTCATCCCTGTCATCTCACTTTCCTGACCTGAGAGATGAGGATCGTGACTGTTTTGACCTCATCGAATTCTTTTGAGGACTGAACTCCTCATGTATGTAAAGTGTGTAGCACAGAGCCTGGGACATTTACATGCTCAGCGAGTGTGAGATTTGATTTTTTTGAATTATCATTGTTATTATTCCTCAATAATCAACAAGCACTCAGTGAGTTTTAAAAATCGAATTCTTCCAAGAAAAGGTGGTGAAATCCAGGAACTCGAGTCACAAGCAGAGACTCTAAGAATGATGTGAGGTTGGAATGTCTCGCTGGTTCATGAACTGACCACTTGCCTACCTAACCCTGGTTCCCAAAACGCAATATGGAAAAGGGGCTAGAGATGAGAGACGCAAGCCCATTGGCTCTGCGGTAATGAGGTCAGACTTGGGAAGGAGGCCAGCATTCTCCTCCCCTTCTCTGACAATCAGCGTCTGTCTTCCAGCTGAGCGAAACGTAATTCGCTAGAGTGCCTTCGCCCCATCACCAAGGTGGCAAAGTGGCCCAGGTGCAGTCATAATCGCTCTCAGTGGGCACTCCGGCCCCTCAGGCCCAGCACTGCCTGACAGCGCTCTGCTGCAACCACCCATGAAGGACGGTGACGAGACATCCTGTCAGCTAATGACAACTGAGTGCTTTCCTGAAAAGGAAAAGCTTCCCTTTAAGATGCTCATCTGAGGAGATTCACATGTAGTCTCCCAAAAATCACGTATGGAAACGATTCAAGGAAACAAGATGCCACTCTTTAACCTCTTTATGGCCGTTGAAACTTTCACAGAGCACAGAATGGAGGAATTTCTCAGATCTGTGGCTGGCAACAGGGAAGGAGCGTCAGGGTGGACGCTGATTTCCATGGGGTCCCGGAGAGATCCCTGGAGTGGTCACTGAGGGTAAGAAGAAAGGAGACAGGAGGGAGAGCTGGCTCATTTGTGGACCAAGCCTGGAGCCAACCCTTTACCAAGCCCGGGCTCTCAACGATGCACCACAAAAATGTGAGCTCGCCTCTCTATAAAGCCGCCGTGGGAGGGGCAAGTCTGATATCTAAAGTTCTTTTCAGCCACAAAGTTGTGATTCTATTAGCACTCATGCCAGTTCATAGTTCTAAATAAATAAAGAGGAAAATATGGCTTTGCTTTAATTTTTTTTTAAAAAAAGCCAAAATCCTTGAAGTGACGATGCTAGAGTCAAGGCTGACATTCAGGGTCTCACCTCTCAGCCCGGTGTTCGTTTATTCTCAGCATTTACACCCAGCGTTGCTGGTTGCTCCATGCACAGTGCAAGTTTTCAAAATTGAATTCTTGTCATACCAGGCCATGTGAGTCCGATGAAACGGAAACATTGTAACGCCCTCAAAAATTGATTCACAAAAGGATATGTAAAACAAAAAGTCCTTGAATACCTTCTCACCAGTCAGCCTGATTGGAATCGGAGAATCTCAGCTCGGGCAGTGCGAAGCGTGTGAAGGACAGAAGACTCGGAGCTGCTCTCGCATTTCTGTTCCCGCCATGCAAGGACAGTTCCCGAGGAGCCTCACTGAAGTTGGCGACATCAAACGATTTCCTGCCATTCCTGATGAACAACGGAGGGAGGAGAATCCTCTGTCCTTTAAGATGTCCTGGGAGGTGAAGAAGAAATTTCTGGAGCTGTCCGATGTGGCTTTGATGAGAAAGTAAAGTCACCGGCAGAACGATCCTCATGTTTGAGTCAGATAACAATGTCATTGACAGCAACGTTCTGTGCTGAAGGGAGGGGTTGGAAGACAAATGAAAGCAGATTTACCCTGAGTAGTTTTATTGACGTCTTCCATGTGTCCAGTGAGTCATCGTTAGTCCGCAATGATACAGACATGACATTGTTTTACTGATTGTTTCCTCCTTTTTGTGGGAAGAAATGAAGACAAAGAAATCAGTTGCTCTATTGATCCTACGACAGACTTTTCTCACTTTTTTTTTTTTTAATGGAGTCTCGCTCTGTCATATAGGCTGGAGTGCAGTGGTGCAGTCTCAGCTCACTGCAACCTCCACCTCCCAGGTTCAAGCGATTCTCCTGCCGCCTCAGCGCCCTGAGTAGCTGGGATTACAGGCATGAGCCATCATGCCTGGCTCATTTTTCTATTTTTAGTAGAGACGGGGTTTCACTGTGTTGGCCAGGCTGGTCTCGAACTCCTGACCTCAAGCGATCCAGCCGCCTCGGCCTTAAAGTGCTGAGATTACAGGCATGAGCCACTGCGCCCGGCAATATCTTAACTGTTCTACGACAATATTTACTTCAAGTTTCTCTCCATTATTACTTCCTTTTTGATGGCCGCAAAAGAGCATCTTTTAAATGTCCTTTAATATAATTAAACAAGTTTTTTAAATCTCTGGTTCTGTTTAAGTTCTTTAAAACTTGGTCTGATTTTTCCTGATGTGCGTAGTAACCAGAGAGATGCATTCTGCCGCTCAAGCAATGTTGATGTGGCTCAGGCTCGGGAGTCCCACTTAATCCAGTCGGTCTCACCACTTTCCTCTCCTTCCTGCAGCAGTATCTTTATGTGAAAAGACAACCATAACAAAGTAGTAGGGGACAAGAGTGTGAAAGTGTAACTTCAAGTAGAACATTGCTTTGCTGTTCATAAGTTAACAGTCTGTTAACTGCTGGTGAAGACAATCTCACTTTCTATAGAGTTTCAAATGATCACGCACCCATTTTTACATGAACTGTATTCTTTTGATAATTGAAATATAGAGATTTGCATTAATTTATGATCACATGTTATAAAGTTCCTTCATTGTAAAGAAATAATGAAGACATGTCATTTACTCAAGGCTTTGTTTTGTTTTGTTTTGTTTTGTTTTGTTTTGTTTTGTTTTGTTTTGTTTTGTTTTGTTTTTGATAAAGGGTCTCATTCTGTCTCCCAGGCTGGAGTGCAGTGGTGCAATCTTGGCTCACTGAAACCTCCACCTCCCGGGTTCTAGTGATTCTCCTGCTTCAGCCTCCCCAGTAGCTGGGAATACAGGAACATGCCACCACGCCTGGCTAATTATTTTTATTTTTAGTAGAGACAAGGTTTCACTGTGTTGACCAGGCTGGTCTCAACTCCTGACCTCAAGTGTTCCACCCTCCTCGTCCTCCCAAAGTGCTGGCATTACAGGTGTGAGCCACTGTGCCCGGCCTGACTCAAGGTTTCATTGTATCTTTTACAGTAAGAAAAAGAAACTTCAAGCAGAGAGTATACTTGGAAGTGAGTTATTAATATGTTTAAAATATGTGAATAATCAAGGGAAATGATTAGAAGATCAAATAGAGGCCTTGTCTAACACAAAGTTGCCTAACTGTTCCTTGGTCCTTAAAGGCAACATTTATTCACATATTTACTAATGAGAGATTTAGTCAGCATTTGCTTCTTGCAAAGCTCATTCCTGGGACCTATAGGAATTCAAAAATTAATAGCACTGAGTTTCTGTTCTCCAGAAGTTTTATAGACTAGCAGAAGAAATGACATACATCTGTAATATGTGTTAAGAAGTGGTAAATGCCATGAGATGAGACAAGAGATGAGGGATGAAGAATGCAGTGGGAGTTTAACAGAAGGGAAGGTTTTGCGTCTTTACTGTACTATAAGGTATCTATTGCTGTTTAGCAAATTCTTACAAAACTTAGCAGATTAAAGTAACACATATGTATTTGCTCATGGTTTCTTCTGTGCAGGAACCTGGGCCTGGCTGAGCTGGGTTCCTCCGTCTCATGGTCTCTTGAGGTTTCAGCCAAGCTCTTAGCTGTGGTTGCCATCTCCATCTTTCAGGTAGGGTGGAGAGGGGCCTATCTGCTTTCAGCCTTACTAACGTAGGCATTGCCCCATCTCAGTTCCTTGTCATGTGGGCTTCTACATAGGGTTGTACACAATCTGACAGCTGACCTCCCCTAGCCAAGTGGTCTGAGAGAGCACTCAATAAGATGGAAGCCACAGTCTACAATAGATTATAAATTATATATGATATATATAAGATATATATAATCTACATAGATTATATATAGAGGGATTGTCTATAATCTCAACATAGAGATTTTATATATCTATAATCTCAGGTGCATCATATTCTATTAAAGTCCACAGTCAAGGAAAGGACATTTCACAAGGGCATAAGGACCAGGAGGTGGTGATCACTGGGGACCATTTAAGAGGCAACTGACCACATATACGGTGTTTTTCCTGTATAAATGCTAAGATTCGCTGTTGTGCCTGGAGTAGTTCCTGCAGTTTTCCAAGCCATCTTGAATGAGAAGTCTAATAAGCATGCTGGAAAGGAGGCAAGGGTGCTGTGTGTCTCTTCCTCTGCCTTCTATCTATTATTCAGGAATAATAATTTTGCCTTCAGCCATCTCAAAGTAGATGCCACTTTTTCTCCATATTCATTTAACTCACAAAGCTCCAGACCAGGCCTTTAATTTCTGTGCCATCCGAAAGTAATGTGGCATTGGAATGCCTGCAGGACAGAGACTAGGTGTGCAGGATAGCTATACATATCTGTTCTTGTTTCTTGTTCAGAACATTTAGTCCTGTCAAAACAGGCAGAGTACATCTTACGTCACTAACAATAGTCTGTGATCATGCCGAGGAAAGAAAAGAAATCTTAAAGACAGCTTGGCAAAGTGATGTCAGACTATAGGTAATGCCTTTTCACAGTCATGATTTTATCTGAGATTATTCAGATCAGAAATCAGGGGAGAGTTTTATCCTTCAGAATGCCTGATTACGCTGTGAGGTTTATATAAGGCAGGGAAGGCAAGGACACCTCACTCGGACAGGAGAGGGTCGGGTCTCGACATTGGCAGAGGCTGGAAGAAAAAATATTTTAATCCATCAGGAAAACCATGGCTGTAAAAAGTAATGATTATGTCAGAAGCTAAATACAAAACAGCAAAGTTATCTTCCTGCAATGTAGGAAAAGACATGGATCCCTTAGCTGTCACCTTACATTCAGCAAGCATTTATTGAGCTCCTGTTGTGGGCTGGGTTTTGAGTCCTTGGATAGAGAAAAAACAACCTGAATATATGTTAATGAACTATTGCTACTGGAAACGCGTCTCCTTTTGTATTTGCAAACCATTAAACTCCTTCAAAGCTACTGTTATAGAATTCCTGGTCTACATTATTTTTCTTTTCTAATTTTCAAACAATTAAAACCTCATTAGAAAATTGCTTTAAGGACAGGGTGATTATAGGGTGAAAAATGCATAGATTATGCAGTCATAAAAGCTAGATCATTGCCTTGTAAGTTAGAAACTGTAGACTTGGGCATAAGACTTCAATTCATAGAGTTACACGAATTAAACAGTCTTCTACCGCAATGCCTGGAATAAAGTAGCCCTATAGTAAATGGTTGCCATCATTATTATTGATAATCAGCACACCGATCAAAACAATGGTAACCTGGTGACTCAGAGGAGTGGCAGAGCTGAAGCTACTGCAGTAGAAGCGAAGTGATTTTTGTCTTTAAGAGTAAGTATAGCGCTAAGCAATATGAGGTCACTATGTTTCCACTCCAGCCATAATTTTTAAGTTTGTAATTAAAGACCTGGTCTGGAGCCCTGAAAGTTAAATGAATGCTTAGAACTAGGAGAGCTCTCTAAAGGGAGGCACTGGAAGTGATTAAAGGGCTAGAAAACGGGGCAGTGAGAAAAGCCCATAGGTGATGAAGCTGCAGAGTATGGAAAAGAGAAAGCTATGAAGCTTCTAACTTGCAAAACGTCGAGAATGGTTGTTCTTCATTTTATTTCAGTGATGTTATAGAAGAAACATCTGGATTAGCATAGGAAGTGTCAGGATCTTTTGCAAACATATTTCAGCCGTAAGTCTGAATTACACGCTCACCACGTAATCTTACCTTACCTATTGCGTCCCCTGTGTGAACCACAGCTTCACAGCCTCATTCGCTGGGATGGTAGTGACTGCGGGGTGCTCAAGGATCTGGCTGGATGTTATTTGGCTGAGATCAGTTTTTCTGACAGAAAGTCTGTCAACATCAATATGCTAAGGCGATCGGAGGTGGATTGTTCTGGAATGCAGGAAGAGCTTGGCCCACTGCAGAAGGCCAGCCTGGCTGGAGGATCACAAGCAAGGGGATGACAGGAAGAGGACGATGGCAGAGGACAGTGGCCAGGGCCTGTCAGTCATCTCATTTCCATCCATAGCTTTTAGCTATATTGTATCTGGCCAAGAGCTTCAGTTGATCCAATTGTAGCCAGGAATGTATTTTACCTGATATTGCAACGATTCTCCATAAATTTAAGCCTTATGCCCAAGTCTACAGTTTTTAACTCAGAAGACAATAATCTGGTTTCTATGACTGCATAATGTATGCATTTTCACCCTATAATCACTCTGTCCTTAAAACAAATTTCTAATGAGATTTTAATTGTTTGAAAATTAGAAAATAATATCCAAACTTGGTGAGAATGTTAGAGTCACCAGGGGTGGGATTACATATCCCATTGCCCAGGCCACACCCAGAACAATTATATCAGTACCTCTGAAGGTGGGAGCCAGGCATCAGAGGTGTCAAAGCTCCCCAGGTGATTCAATGAGCAGCCAAGGCTGAGAACCACTGTACTAGTGGGTACTAGTGAGGCTTAAGGAATGAATCCCTGCAAGTGAACTCTAATTTCTCTCTCCCCCTGAATACAGCTTTTAGAAGGCTTGTGGATTTTCCCAAGCGGGTAGTTTAGGAACGGAGTAGACAATGCCTCACAGCCCATTCTGCACCCAGCCACAGATTAGGAGAGAACCTAACCATTTCGTTTCTGTTTTTTCTTTTCGTTTCATTTCTTTTTTTTTTTTTTTTTTTTTACAGGCTGTCTAAATGGCCAAGCGTTTCATATATTGGCTAATTCAGTTCACAGAACCGTCTATCAACAGGATACAGTCAAATCTGATGTTCTCTGGCACAAGACAGACAAAAACAGTTGCTTTTAGTTGCTTAGATTATTTTGTCTTCAAGTTGTGGATAGAATGCAAGTCCACACATAGATTTAGAGGCTGGAGGAGAAAATGAATTAATTGCAAACTGGTCATCACTCTAATAGATTGACAGCACCCTAACTTTCAAGAAACAGTAGCTGTAGGGTATTATGATTTTGTTTGAAGTATGCATCACAAAGGTAGAGAGACATATCCGGTTTCAATTTAAAAGTGTTGTTTTTCATCTTTAATTATTTGTTTTCAGTTTCTGTTCAGAGGTATCATCGTTACCTGTTAAGCACATAACGAATGTTCATGCGCTACCTTTTATGAGCAAACTGTAAAAAAGTACAGCACTCTGCTGGAATAGTATAATCTAGCTGGGGAGATCATCATTACAGTTATCTGCAAGAGGGATGCTGAATGGAATTCGGGTAGTATTGGCTATACCAAGAAGAAAGAAAGGAATCTATCAGGCGCTCATGTCATTCCTATTTGGGAGCCCACAAAAGTTGTCTGAAGGTAGAACCCCTTAGGAAGACAGAGATTTGGGTGCAGAAAATTTACTGAGGTGTACTCTCAGAAACAACACCGTGGGGATGCAGAAGGAGGGACAGGACCAGAGGAGCTAAACAGTGATGTTCTTGCCCCAGAGGCCTGAGACCATCCCCCAGTGAGGGAAGCATGTCAGTTGTGCCTTATTAAGACAAGGGGGTGAGGCTTCCTATCCCCACCTCAAGTAGCCACTGGATTAGGTACAGGCTGCACTCATGGAGGAAGGGTGGATAGCCTTGGCAGGACAGATGCCTGAGAGGGCGTTGCCTAGAGAGGCATTCAGCTTAGAGCCATCAGCCGCAACAGCATTTCAGACCTGACAGGAGCTCCTGATGATTCCCTGCAAACACTTTCCCATCTCAGTGAATGGCAAATCCATTCTTCTAGTTATTTAGGTTAAAAGCCTTTCTGCTATTCTAGATTTCTCTGTATGTTTTACGTGCACATCTCCTCCATCAGCAAATCCTGCTGGATTTAACTTAAAAATAGGTCCAGAGTTCAGCAGCATCTCACCCCCTCCACTACCCTCATAACTTTGCTCAGATCCCAGCAATAGCCTGAGGTACTGGTCTAACCCGCCTCCCCTCTTCTGCTCCATACCATTTTGAACATCGCAGCACAACCGATCCTGTGACAATGCAAAAGCCAGTTCATCTCACTACTCTATTTGAAATCCTTCAACATTGTCCCAGATCTTCTTGGACCCTCCGTGGCCCACGACTCAGTGAGGCATATGCTCAGTGGCAGCGGCCATTTCCTCCACCTGGAAGGCCCTTCCTGACACCTGTTCAGCTCCTGCACTTTTTCAGGCAGTGGCTTGAAAGTCACCTTTTCACCACGACCTGCCTGGCCATACTACTCTCTGATGCTTCTGCTCTCCAATTTGTCCTACTTTTTTTTTTTTATTAGCCTTTACATCTACCCAACTTCACATACTCTTATTTTTTAGATGTGATTATTGACTGTATTTCCCAGTAGAATGTGAGCTCCATCAGCACAGGCAGTGCTTTCTCCTGCTGCAGCTACCGGTCGTCTCCAATTACCTGCAGCAGTGTCTGACATAGGTTCCAGGCTTGAATAACAAGCATGAAAACCAAGAAGAGGGCACGGTGGCTCACGCCTGTAATCCCAGCACTTTGGGAGGCCGAGGCAGGTGGATCACCTGAGGTCAGGAGTTCAAGACCAGCCTGGCCAACATGGTGAAATCCCATCTCTACTGAAAATACAAAAAATTAGCCAGGTGTGGTGGCAGGCACCTGTAATCCCAGCTACTCAAGAGGCTGAGGCAGGAGAATCACTTGAACCCGGGAGACAGAGATTGCCATGAGCTGAGATCACGCCATTGCACTCCAGCCTGGGGAACAAGAGCGAAACTCCATCTGGGAGGTCTTCTATGACACAACACCTCATTGGTATTCTAATGTATTGAACTTATCTTTTAAATCTGACTGTTCTAGACTCCAAGATTCAATATGGACTACTAGTTTAACTGTTTTCACTTACATGTTTTGTTATTATTACTATAATTGTATTCAAATATTTTTAATGCATGATGTAATTGAACTAGCTCCCTGAGGCTTTTAACAAGAGTGATACATTCTTAACTAGATAATGAATCAATAACATGATCTCCTGAGGCCTAGTTAGGGTCCTGCTACTTAGCAGGTTAATAATGGATTGATCTCAGTAGTGTCCAGATTTTCAGTCTCTCCAGTAACTGATCATTCTTTGCATCACTCAAGCGTCAAGAAAGTTTTTTGTTTGGGTTTGGTTTAGTTTGGTTGCCATTGCTTACTCAGGATACCTAAGAAAGCTGGATGGATAGAATGGAGAACATTTTGGAACTATTACTCTCTATTTTTCATTAGCTGCGTCTTCCAATTTCTTCCTCCTGTATCCAACTCTTAAAATACAACAATGATGACAGCTGGTAACACAATGATAAAAGGACTTTGACGTTGCAGTGAAATTCTTGCTGTTTGTTTTCTGAAATAAGGATCACTCCAACAATTGTTATAAAAAGCCTTGGACCCGGGAGGTGGAGGTTGCAGTGAGCCGAGGTCGCGCCACTGCACTCCAGCCTGGCGCCTGGTGACGGAGTGAGAATCTGTCTCAGAAAAAAAAACAAAGAAAAAGCCTTGGTATCTTCAGTCGAGAACTACAACAAACAGAGAAAGTGCTTGGTTTGGTTTGTTTTGATGTGGTTTGGGCTTTTCTTAGATTTGTTGCTATTGTATTATAGATTAAATCTTTCTAAGAAAGCAAAAGAACAATGAGCTGAGTCGACCCCTGTGAAAAAATTGTGCATAAAAGGAAGCCATGCTATCTTTCTAGTCTAGAACAACAACAAAAGTCCAGAAAGATGTTTAGAAAGATCTCTTTGCTGTTACTGTTCAGACAGTGTGATAAACTCCACTTTTCTATTTGGCTGTCTTTATAGATTGTGTTTACTGCTCATTACTTGTGGCTTAATGACTAAATCTGATGAATAAAGTCAAAGAATGTAAGGCACTGGTAAACAGGTCTCTGGAATAGCCTAGCGAGTGCTATGTTACTTTGACTTTATAAAATGCTTCCCCAAATCACAAGGAGGTAAGTGAAATCAACTTTTTATTGAAGCTTTCAGACAGAATTGAATTCAAGCCCTTGCTTTATTTCCCTCTTACAATAATAATTCTAAAAACACTTCCCCTTGTAAAATGTTCTGAGGTTTATCAAATGCTTTCACATACGTTATCCTATTTGATTCTCACAATAACTTTTTAAAGACATTAGGTCGTCAAACCTCTGGTAGATTGAGCAAATTTCCCAGGGTCACAAAATAATTATGATGGAGCTAGAAGAAAGATGAAAACTTGTCTTTGAAGTTTAAGTCCACGGATCTTCCCACCTTGCCATACCATTCACTTGCTGGAGGCAAGTTCATAGAAAAAGAAGCTGGATCCAACCAATGGGCCATTGAGCTGACCTTCAACTATCAGCCGTCCCTGAAGCCTAATGTAATAACAAGAAATGATTCTGACACTAAGAAGAAACACCCAAGCATCACACCTCTGCATCTCTCTCTCTTCCTCTGTCTTCCCAGGAACACGTCAACAGACAACAGACCTGCCTGCAACAACATTCATTGAAAATTAGCAGAGAGTAGTTATTTAACAAAGTAGGGTATAAGGACAGACGCTGAATAATCTGGGCTACACACCTGGGTTTTCGACTGAGGCTTGACAACCAACACAGGCTAAATTGCAGTTCCTCCCTCAGTTTGTTACAGTAACCAAGTTCAATCTGAATTGACATCTGTGTGGATAGTGAGTAAATACCGATTTCAGTAATTGTATTTAAATTGAACTGAGTCTTTGGAAGAAAGCATGCGACACTAGGGAAGCAACTGCAGGTGGCAAATGGTAGGGCCCAGAACCAAAAGTACTCAGTTCCAACCCCACCTTTTTCTTTGCTAACTCACTAAGCTCCCGGGAGCCATTTGCCTTCTCACCTTTGTGCACTTGCACCAAGGAGATGCTGTACTGATGTATGTATTAATGTCCCATGAGCCTTAGGGCATGAAACAAAAGAATAACTATGGCCCATATGTGCTGAAGATAAAACAAATTAGTAGTTCCATGAATTGAAACCATAATAAATACGATTACATAAGAGTGGGACTTCTTCAATTCATAAATAAAATTGGCAGTGAAAAAACATTACTAGCTAATGGAATTTGTAGACTTCAATATTCATCACCTACAATGTGAGGAATTCTATGCTGAAAGATATAAAATATACAAGTTGAAATGTACACAGCTCTTACTTCCAATGCATCAGAATAATATACACACTACACAAATAAAGGCATAATTTTACCAATGCAGTACAAACGGTAGACATACAGTGCTGTGTATATGGGTAGAGCACTGGGGATTTCAAGGAAGGGGAGAATCAATAGTGGGAGGGGGAGGCTGAGGGAAGACCTCACAAATAGTGGAAGATTTGATTTGGTCCATGAGATGAATATTGTAACATGTACCAGCTGGGGAAGTGCATTCGAGACGGAAGCATGTCCTAAAGCAAAGCTAGTGAAGCAGGAAAGCAGAACAGCAAGTAGTCGACATCGAGTCCCAGGGAACACGGCAGTGCAAGAGCAGCTGGGAAAGGTGGGCTGGAATCGTGTGAAAGGTGGAGAATGGTTTATTATTAACACCTCCGAGTGTGGGGATAGGATGAGAGACATCAGGCACTGAAATGATAGCATCAGAGTTGCACTTCAGGAAATTTAATTTTGCAGCGAAGCATAAAATTGGAGTAAGAAAAAAACTTCAGGTAAAGAGATCAGTGAAGACAACATTGCATTCGTTTAATAAGAAGTAACAAGATCTAAATGAGCGGGGTGGCAGTGGGAGAGGGGAAGATAAATGGGTGATGGATGGCCTGTCTCTGTAACATCAATACAGATATGAATGTCTTTGAGCTCTATGGAACTGGCAGGTAATAGGCTTATTTAGAAATGGCATTAAGTCTAAGACAACGCTCCCAGTCGATGTGCACATTAGTAATATGCATTATCTATTAAATCAGCAATAACACATATCCTAAGGCCAAATCTTGATGCATAACTTTTTTTTTAGACAAAGTCTCACTCTGTCATCTAGGCTGGAGTTTAGTGGCACCATTACTGATTCTCATGCCTCAGGCTCCCGAGTAGCTCGGATTATAGGCACCCGCCACCACACCTGGCTACTTTTTTGTATTTTAGTAGAGACGGGTTTCACCATGTTGGCCAGGCTGGTCTCAAACTCCTGACCTCAGGTGATCCACCCGCCTCGGGCTCCCAAAGTGCTGGGATTACAAATGTGGGCCACTGGGCCCAGCAGACACATAATTTTAAAAATCGTGGCCAGCTAAGTCAAAAGGTGCTTTCTTTGCCTCTGTGATGCGATAAAAACTTAGCTCCTGCTTATTCTGAAGTGTGCAGCATCTTTCCTTGTCTGGCTTACTGTGTTACTTGATCTTAAAGGTCAGTTTTCACATCTCTTTCTCTGGGAAGCCATGACTATCCCTCAGATTAAGTGCTCCTTCTATGCCCTATAGTATGAGCCTCAACATAGGTTATTTCTTGCTAACTAGACCAATTTCTTCACTAGACTATAAACTCCATGAGGGCTGGGCATTTGTCTAATTTGTTCTCAAACCTGGCACCAGTCTCAGTGCTTGACACATAGGAAGGGCTTGATGAACATTCACTGAACTAGTAAGTGCTTTCTATTGTAAGACCGATCTTTGAAATACGTCATTCTTGTCAGACCCAGTGAAACTCACAGGTTCTGTCTCATGAGATCGGCAGGACAGCATTGCCACAGAGGGTCAGGAATAGATTCTCCATGAATCATTTCACTTGAAAGACAAGAGATGTTGGTTTGTGTGGATGGGAGCAAACCTTTCCCTGAGTAACTCCATTGTCAAGAGTATCCCCACAGTCCCCACAGAAACTAAACGCACACCTGGGCCATCCCAGGAGCACAGCTCAAGGGAGCTTATCTGTAGGACCACATGCAACTGACTGGCAATTAATTTGATTTTGCACCTGCTTCAGATCACCTCTGGACATTGCCCTGTACCTTAGGAATCAATTTCTTCAAGGTACAACCTTCAAAGATGTAGGCTTGCCTCTCAAACAACTACCCATATTTCCATGACCAAAAGTCATATTTACATCCTCTACGCATTACAAAAAATACTTGTTTCAGACACACAGGCAGGGCGCCTAGTAGACCATCATCCTAATTGTTATCGTCAACATTTTCTATGGTTAACATGAGCCAGAACATGGACTTAACGCTTTCCAGACATCATCTCCCTCTATTCACAAAATGATTCTGTCAGTCGGTATTATCATTATGCACATTTTACAGGCAAGAAAACAGAGGCACAGAGAATTTAAGAACCTTTCCCGGGTCTGCTTCTAACATTTGCGGAGGTAAATACAAGGCATCTAATAAATAGCACTGCTAAGTATGAACCCGTCTGGCACTAGCAGCCAACAGCTGGCTGGTTCTTCTGACCCAAACACTGAGGTTTGTTCCAACCACATGTCAGTATCACAAAGAGAATATCCACAAGGGAAAACAACCTCTTTGTATGTAATTCACTTTGGGGAAGTTTTGACTCTTCTATTCAATGCCAAATTCCTTGAACCTGGCGCGTGTTAGGAATGAAATAAGTATTTATTGATGAACGGAATTCAGTCTCTGTAAATGAGACTTTATTACTTCCTGAGCCTCAGCATCACTCTCAGTCACTCCACCCATTGCCTATTGCAGAGCACAAAGTGTTGGACCACAGATATTTTTATTTTCTCCTTGGCCTTTGGCATAGAGTTTTACATTTAATTAGTTGCTAAGGTTAAAAAAAAATGGCATACTTTACATAGAAATCTGGATTTTCTAATCCCCATTAAAAACTGGAACATCTAAATCTCTGCCTTTATTCTATAATGGTGACAGCTGCGGTGAGCTGTGATTGCCCTCTTTAATGTGCACACTCAGTTTGCCCCAGTCCTCACCAAGCCCTATTGTCTTAACTCCACATAGAGGCCCTCAATAATACGGTCACCTATGATCTTACAACCTAGCGGCCTCACTGAATGATATTCTTTTCTGATACTGGAGGCACACAGTTAGCTTAGACCTACAGTAACTAAGATCCCAGCCTAGAGTTAGGTCTTCTGTGATTTCAAAGAGCCACAAAAAAATGTAGCCTCAATGCCGGTTCTGGAATTTGAATGCTCACCTGGAGGTTGGCACCTCACCCTGCAGGAATTTAGTCTTCCTTAGAACTTGTGCTTGCCCGCTCGTTTGTTTCATTCAGCGCACTCTCCTCTAGCCTCTCGCATCATCTTGATGACAGCTACCACCCTCAGGCTGATAATTATTAGATTGAGATCTCCAGCCTTGATCCTTCTGAGCTTCAGGCCATCACATGCTACTTCCTTTAACATCTTCACCTGTAAGTCTTAGAGTCCCCTCCGAATGAGTATATTCAAAGCTGAAAGTGCCCATTCTTCCATCATTTCCTTCCCTTTATCCTCTATCTGCTGGAGTTAGCCCCTCAGTTACCCACACCAGAAACCTGGGTGGTGCCATGAATTTCCCCTCTCAGCTTACTGCATTCAAACCCAGATCCCTGATGACTGTGTGAAGCCCATCCTCTCTTCTCCATCTGCCTTGCCACTTCCTGGTGTGGGCCTCATAGCTCTCAGCCCATCCTCTGTAACAGCCGTTCTCTCTGTCCAAGGCTTCGTCAAGGCCACCCTGCACAGAGACATCAGAGCAATCAAGCTACAAATTAAATGTAATTGGATGACCCCAACTACTTCAATGCCATCAGCGGTTTTCCTTTTTCACTCAATCTAGCATCAAGGCCCTCGGGGCAGCACCTCCCACTCCACCCCCCATCTTTAGACTGGATTCCCGCATTTTACTGTCCCCCTGGTTCCTCACCAACACCATACGGCTTTCATTTCCCTGGATAAATAATAAATGAGTGACTGGAGCTATCTCTGGGGTGATATAAACACTAAATAGACAGAGACTTTTGTAAGGAAGACATTTGTTCACAAACACAGAAATGGAAGTCTACTCTTTAGTCGAAAAGAGTTTGCCTTTTCAAACTTAGATATGGACAATCGCACAGAGTTTATTTTGCTTCAGTAATGCTAACTCAATTCTTTTTCTCCCCACTGCCTTTGCCTGGTTAATTGCTACTACTGAGTACTTAAGACTCTGCTCCAGTATTTTCTTCTCCTTAAAGCCTCTCCTAAAACTCATGGCATCCTCACTTGTCTCTCTCTCATTCTCTCTCTCTCTCTGTCTCACACACACACACACACACACACACACACACACACACACGTTAGGGTTTGGTGCCCTCACTATATATTCCTTTAAGGTTCTGTCCGTACATTTATCATGGAACTTTAAATTATATTTAATTATCTTTTTGCATTTATATCTCCCTCACTTAATTTGTACATGCTTAAGAATAAAGGCTGTGTATTATTCTTCTTTGACCCCCAAAACCAGGCACGGAGTAGTTCAGAACTGCTAAACGAATGAATGCATAAATGGCCAAGCAAATGATGACACCAGAAACTTACACAGGAATCAGGCATTAAAAATAGGCTCTGATATTTAGGATAAATTGAGCTGGAAACAAGTCAACTACCAGTTTGAAATTAGATGACATTTTTGCTGCTACTAGTCATGAAACAAACCCAAACTATGCTAAAAAGTTAAGCAGTTGCCAGGTGCGGTGGCTCACGCCTGTAATCTCAGCACTTTGGAAGGCCGAGGCGGGCAGATCACCTGAGGTCAGGAGTTCAAGACCAGCCTGGCCAACATGGTGAAACCCCGTCTTTAAAAAAAAAAAGTTAAGCAGTTGAATACATTTTGTATTTGTCCAAATGTCTTAGTATAGACAACAGAATAGCGTTCCTCTATCAGAGAGAGAAAATTGATTTTTAAATATTGACTGACTTTCTGTAAATTCATAGATGATGTAATAACATTGTGGAATAATGATTTCCTACCACTGCCTACAGTTGCTATTCACAGCAAAGTATTTACCAGAATTTCCAGGTAGTAAAAGTGAAACGAGTCAGTGCCACATATAAAATATGGTAATTGTTAGTAACAGTCTTTAGATTATTACCGTAATACTACATTTTGCATTGTATAAACATGTATTTGGATAATAGCAGCATTATTGAACTTGATCTTCAGCAGTTATCTAAAAACACTTATAAATGATGCTCTACTATACATAGAATAGACATCCAATAACTGGAAGAAATCTGCTCAAAGTAAAAGTATTAGATGATTATTCCCAGAAAATTTACAAAATAAAAGGATGTGTTAACTCTAAAGTATCTATGTTTAGAGCTGGGTGAGTATACCAAAATTGATATATTTTTATGGTATTAATTGGAACCAATTCTTTAAAAAACATTTTTTTTAATAGAGACAGGGTCTCACTACGTTGCCCAGGCTGATCTGAAACTCTTGACCTCAAGCAATCCTCCTGCCTCGACCTCCCAAAGTGCTGGGATTATAGGCACGAATCACCACACCTGACCCTGGAACCAATTCTTAATTAAAATGTTGGTTACAGGCACATATATAACACAAGGGGAACAAATTCTCACAATTTCTCTAAAATCAAGATGACAGAAAGAGCTGTTTATAACACACACTCTGAATAGTAAGCTCTGTACAATTATACATATTTAATTTAGAAAGACTTGTTCTTTCAGACTAAATAATAGACTTTTATTTCAAGAACAAATGTTCCTAAACAGATGTCTTACTTCCAACAGTGTCTAGCGACTTAATGGTTGTATCATTCCAGGTATATCATTTGTTTATTTATCCAACTAATGTTGATTAATCCTTTAATACGTTTCCCAGTGTGTAAAGGTGAAAAAGAGGGGAACACCACTCTTTTATAATTTATACCCCAATCTGCAGATGAACTCATCCAGACCAACGCTCAGGGTCTCACCATGAGGCTACTGCAGGCAATCTCCAAGTACGTGTTATCATTTGTGTGAACTAAATTTTACTGAGACAAATAGAATGTTATATAACTTTTTTCAGTCTATGGGAACTAGATGTGATTTATACAACTTTATGTGCTTTAAAAATATTTGTAGGATTTCCGCACCCAAGAAGATGTCACATACATACATACCCTATTTTTTTCACTAAGTAACTTAAAAACTCTGGACATTATATATAAAGCAAACATAAGAAGACTCCGAGAGGTTAGTCAGACCAGATAGGGACCTTTGGTACCCAATGAACAACAGGGCAAAGGGTTCCCTGAGTTTTCTTTTGCCTCATATATTTCAGATTTGGAGATGACATCTGGATACCTGGTAATCCCAGCAGACAAAAAAGCCCCCCAAAAAGCCTATCCTCTTTAGCCAAACGACCAGGAAAAGAGACATCCCAGCAAGACAGTAGACTTTTAGACAGTCGCCACTCTACTCCAGCCAAACACCACAGAAAGCACTTCCTACCCTCACTCACACCACCAAGGCTAAGTAAGGATATAACTTCCATCCTGGTTAGGCTATAACAAGTCATCCCAAACCCCGTTGGAGTGGTGTTAGAGAAGAAGTCTGGACTTTCATCCTCACTAGGTAGTGAGGCTGCTTTTCTCACCTCCTCCCTGTGTCACATGAGACCGTCAGGGCCTGAACTTCCACACCCACCCAGTAGAGACCAGGGAGCCCGTCTACTTCAGCGTAGAGTCAGCAATACATGTGCAGGACTTCTATGCCAAAATTAGAAAGCACTGACAAAAGAAAGTGAAAGGAATCTAAAAAAAAAAAAAATGGAGAGACATACCATATTCATTCATTTTAAGACTCAGCATAGCAAAGATGTCAGTTCTTCCCAAATGGATGTGAGTTTAATGCAATTCCTATCAAAATCTCAGCAACAGTGTTTCTAGATATGAACAAAATTATTCTAACATTTATATGGAAAAGCAAGGGAACTAGAATAGTTCAAACAATTCTGGACAAGAAGAAAAAAATAGAAGGAATCAGTTTACCCAATTTCAATATAGCTGCAGTAATCAAGACCCTGTAGTATTGTTGAAGAAATAGACACATAGGTCAATGGAACTAACACAGAATGGACACGCAACATACCCACAAATATACCAAACTGATGTTTTGTGAAGATGTGACGGCAGTTTAATATAATAAAGATAATATTTCCAACAAATGATGCTGGAGCAGCTGGACACTCACAGACAATAACAAACAAACAAAAACCTTCAACCTAAATCTCACTTCTTATATAAGAATTAATTCAAAACATATCACAGACTTCAGTGTACAACATAAAAATATAAAATCTTTACAAGATAATACTGATGAAAACCTTGGAGATCTAGAGTAAAGAGTTTTAAACTTAGTAGCAAAAGCAAGATTAATTAAAAAAAAAAAAAAGCAATATTGAGGTTGGTTGTGGTGGCTCAGGTCTGTAATCCCAACACTTTGGGAGCCAAGGTGGGGGAACTGCTTGAGGCCAACAGTTCAAGACCAGCCTGGGCAACATAGTGAGACCTCATCTGTATGAAAATAAAATGTTTTAAATTAGCCAGGTGTGGTGGCATGCACCTGTCATACCAGCTACTCTGGAGGCTGAGCTACTGGGGCACTGAGTTCAGAGAATCACTGGGACCCAACAGTGAGCTATGAGCACACCCACTGCATGCCAGACTGGGTGACAGACCAAGACCCTGTCCAAAGAAGGAAGGAAAGAGGAAAGGAAAGGAAGGGAAAGGGAAGGGAATGGGAGGGGAGGGGAGGGGAGGG
>PVKV010027195.1:0-26761 GCA_004027835.1 Alouatta palliata
GTAATCCCAGCACTTTGGGAGGCCGAGGCGGGTGGATCACGAGGTCAAGAGATCGAGACCATCCTGGTCAACATGGTGAAACCCCGTCTCTACTAAAAATACAAAAATTAGCTGGGCATGGTGGCACGTGCCTGTGATCCCAGCTACTCGGGAGGCTGAGGCAGGAGAATTGCTTGAACCCAGGAGGCGGAGGTTGCGGCGAGCCGAGATCGCGCCATTGCACTCCAGCCTGGGTAACAAGAGCGAAACTCCGTCTCAAAAAAAAAAAAAAAAAAAAAGTGGGCAAAGGACATGAACAGACAATTCTCAAAAGAAGAAATACATGTGGCCAACAATGATATGAAAAAAGCTCAACATTACTGATCAGTAGATAAATGCAAATCAAAACCACAATATCATCTCACATCACTCAAAATGGCTATTAGTAAAAAGTCAAAAAAATAGGTGCTGGTGAGGTTGCAGAGAAAAAGGAATACTTATACACTGTTGGTGGGAGTGTAAATTAGTACAACTGTTGTAGAAGACAGTGTGGCAATTCCTCAAAGACCTAGAGACAGAAATACCTTTTGACCCAGCAATCCCATTACTGGGTATCTACCCAAAGAAATATAAATCATTCTGTTTTAAAGACACATGCATGTATATGTTCATTTACAGCATTATTCACAATAGCAAAGACATGGAATCTACCTAAATGCCCATCAATGATAGACTGGATTAAAAAAAACATGGTACATATACACCACATAATACTACAGAACCATAAAAAGAATGAGATCATGTACTTTACAGGGACATGGATAGAGCTGGAGACCATTATCTTTAGCAAACTAATGCAGGAACAGAAAACTAAATACCATAGGTTCTCACTTACAAGTGGGAACTAAATGAAGAGAACACGTGGACACACAGAAGAGAACAACACACACTGGGAGCTATGGGAGGGTGAAGGAGGAAGAAAACTTACTAATGGGTACTAGGCTTAATACCTGGGGGATGAAATGATCTGTACAACAAACTCCCCCGACACTGCAAGTTTACCTGTGTAACAAACCTGCACATGTACCCTTGAACTTAAAAGTTAAAAAAATAGTGGCCAAAAGAAAATTTCCTATGTTGTTTTTCTTTTTAAAAAATCACTAGACACACAAACAAATCTGTACACAGTTGTTTATAGTAGCTTTATTTGTAACAGCTTCAAACTGAAAACAACCAAAATGTTCCTCAATGGGTGATGATTAGACTGTGGAACATCGATACCCTGGAACACAACTCAGCAATCAAAAGATCACACTATTGCTACATATGACAATTTGCATAGAGCTCAAGGGAATTACGTAGAGTGAAAAAAGCTGTACCTAAAAGTTACATACTGTACACTTTTATTAACATAACATCTCAAAATTATAAAATTACAAAGATGGAAGACAGATTATTGGTTGCCAAGAGTTAGAGATGTTATCTGGGGAGAGGGATGGACGCATCTATAAAGGAGGTAAGAAGATGGAGATCTTTGTGGTGATAAAATAGTTCTGTATTGTCTGTAGTGATAGTCGCATGGATTTGCACAAGATAAAATGAAATAGAGCTACATAAAGACATTATGCCAATGTCATATTCCTGGTTTTCATACTGTACTATAATTATAAAAGATGTAACTATGGGGAAACTGGGTGAAAGGGTACATGAGACCACTCTGTACTATCTTTGCAACTTCCTGTGAATCTATAATTATTTCAGATAAAAAGTAAGATAAAAAATCATTTGAGGGTTTTCATCATTAAAGAAATTCTTATTGAATTCTCTGGAGGCAGTTTCTTTGGCATCCTTACTTTAACGATGTTGGAGAAAAATGAAAAGTAGGTGGGAGGCTGGAGAAGGCAGTAAGACTTGACATGCAAATTTAGTAAGCCACATGAAATGTCAGAGAGCATAATGATTTTCACAAGACTAAAGACCTTTAGAATAGAGGCTTCTAAAATAAATAATTCATTTATACAATGTCACCTAATGCATAGCTGTAGTTTCAGGGTGACTCTTGATCATAGGGATGGAAAGGAAGTAGAGGCAGAAACTTCCAGATTTCCACAGTCCCCTCACATAGTTAGAGAAGGGCCACAGTGACCGTCCTTCTCTCCTCTAACCTTTTAACTCTTCCCCTTAACTACAGGGCAACTTAGTTTCAGTTTAGTTTTTGATTTGGGGAACTTGAACCATCTCTAGGTAATTTCTAGTTCAGAGAACTTGTACTTGCACAATGTCCTCCTTGGGCAAAGTCTGAAGTGTGGTGGTAGCAAATCTGAATCCTTATGGGGGTTCCCTTCTTAGGAAACAAAGATTAAGAATGACTAGAAATCTTCCAGATGTTGAAAAAGACAATTGAAATTATTAATTTCTTTGTAAAGGGGCAGAAATAAACTCTAAAAAGTTAATTTACATTAGGGCAGTATGAGTGTCCAGCTAGCAGGAGGAAGTAACTAAGACAGTGCATGTTTTTCTCCTTTTGGTTTTCCTCCAGTCCTTCCATAAACCACTTCTGTCTGGGCGTCTATTTCCTTATATGCATTAACAGTTAATTGTGGTATCTCATGTGTTTTCTGGCATTATCTTAAATTTGGTTTCATATCTGTTCCTTTTGAGGTGAGAGTGGAACTGCCATGTGGAAATTGTAAGGTTATAGTAAGTACCTCAGCTCCGGAAGGAAGTCAGAACTAGAGATTTAGACATTCAGAACTTGAGAGGCAGCATACAGTAATACTTCGGAGCCATATTGCTTGGGTCCAAACCCCGGTTCTCTATCAAGTTATTTAACCTTTACGTGTCTTGGTTTTTCAATTTGTGGAATGGAGATAAACGGGGATAGTGAGAATAGCCCTCACAGGATTTGGGGAAGATTAGTCAAGAACCCCTGCTAAACACTGTTTACTATTGCTAGTATACTACTATTTTCCACTTTTCTCTCCGATAGTTTGTACATAACAGGTGCGGAGATAAATATCTGCGACATGCCTCTAATTCCAATAAATTGTCTGCCTTGGTTCACTCGCTAAGTAGTATTAAGAGCCTTTCTCTTTAAAAATAGAGATCAGCACGTTACTTTTCATTAATATCATCCGCATAATAATAGACTTAGTTGAGAGATTCAGCAGGCAGCATCTCACACAATCGAGACCCCTTTACCGATCATATCATTAAAGCATTTCCCTCGATTTCGTAAGGACTCAGTTCACGTCCTACACCCATCCGATGCTCCTTTTTCGTTAGCCTCCTTCTCCTAAGTGGGCTTATCTGTCTCCTGGTATCAGGAAGGCACTAACTTTTCCTTCGGGTTGTTAGAGCAGCAAAATGATTTTCAAATTCACGATTCTGGCTCCTTCTCCAGCCCATGGAGGAGAAAACGGGACGAGGCGCCGCCGGATTCCTGGGCGGAGCTTGAATGGCGTACCTAGAGGCGCCGGCGACGCTGGCGTGTGACGTTGCCGCCTGACGCAGGCGCAGTGCCTCCCGGCCTCGGTTAGGACCCCTCCCCTCCTCCTCCGCCCACCTGGGTGTCGGTGGCTGCGGCCGGGGTCTGGACCTGGGCGGCCGGCCCGGGCGGCGGGGTCGAGGGTGTGGGCACTGGCAGAGCTCCGCAGGCTGCATCCGGCTCGGTGCTGCTGCCGCCGCCGCCCCTCCTACCGCCGCCCAAGGCCCTCGGCGTTCCCCAGAGAGAGGCCAGAGCGATTCCGGGCTGCCTCGGCGCTCGCCCAGGTGAGGGGTTGGGCCGGGACAGACACGGTTGAGGTTATCAGCACCTTTTCCCAGTGTCTCTGGAACTCGGCCTGGTCGGAGTCGGAGAGTTTTGGCTTTGTCGCGGCTGCCTGCTGCGGCGCCGACTCTCTCTTATTTCTTTGCCATCCTTACCTGCAGCGCGGGCATCTATAGACCAGGTGTTGGAGGTTAGTGGGAAAGTCTGGAAGGGCTATGGCAGTCGGATGGCTGGGGACTCGGATGCAGGACCGGTTCCTGCGGGTGATGGTAAGGCGCTCCACTTGCTGGCGTGTGGACTCGGCGGAAAGGACCGTGCGCCCGCAGGCTCGGACTTCAGCTTTGCCAGCAGCACTGGGTTGAGATAGACTCCATGCTGTTTAGTATAGGGCTGGTTGACTGAGGGCGGGGAAGCCTTAGAACAACCCCCGCTTTCTTCTCCAGGATGGATGTGTTTTGTATTCTGAATTGGTGCTTGCTGCACTGCACTCCGTAAGAGTACATTTCAGCATAATTTCCTATTGGTCAAAGGAAGGTGAGGAGAAGTTGACTTTCCATCTGGAGAGTATTAGTTGTTGTTTTTTTTACCTTCCTGTTGGCCTTAGTGTTGACGTTTGTTAAAGGTAAAAAGTTCATGTAAGTTTCCTCTTTAAGGAAATCGTGGGCTTTATAACTGTTTAAGCACCTGTAAGTTTCAACCGGTTTAGTGTTGCTGCTTTCTCCCTGAGCCGTAGCAATAAAGTTGTTATATTCCAAGTTACATGTACAACGTATAAAAATAGATGAATCACCAGAATACTTTGTTTTGTAACTGAGTGGTACATTTAATTATGTGCATATATTATCACATTTAATAATCATAACAATCCTATAAAGTCTATTATTCCCATTTTCTAGATGAAAGAACAAAAAGTCCATGGACCTACAAAGTAACATGTTCAAAGTCAGATCTGTGATTCAAACCAGGTAATCTGACTTGTTTGCAGTCCCTTAGTCAGTAGGCCATACCAACTCCCAAGCACCCTGTGATTTTCCAAGATTTTCATTTGATTAAAAAGTATGCCCAGAAGGACATTTTGGCACTGTTCTTGCCAGCAAGGACCCAACAGTTTGAGAGAAAAACTTTTTCAAGGTCACACTTTGAGTATGTTTTAAACATAGGATTTGATCTCTAGGACCTTTGATTACCAAACTCATGCTTTTGTCCAGTGGTTTTGAAACCTTTGGAAAGCTTTAGTTTGGAAGTTGTAGTCTTATTGTAGACTTAGGAGTATTTCTTGTTTGGAAACTTTAAACAGGGAAATGTAATGTTGGGCTAAAAAAGTTTCCTCTTGTTTGTGCATGAGTAAGTAACCAAACCATGTAATCAGAAATGGTTATGCTGCTCAGAAAGCCAGAATACCTTGTATGATTGGTTAAAATTCCATTCTTTTCAGATTTGTTAAGATGAAACACTGCAGAAGGGCCTTCTGAAAAAAAGGAGAAGGAAAAACAACGTTGCAAACTCTGGAAAAAAAAGTTGGGTAAGTATTTTTGGCTAAGTTTTAAAAAGATCAAATTTTCAGTAAAAGCTCAGAAAAATCTTCTGACTTTCTGCTTCAGTTGTGGTTTAATCTGCCTATATTGCTAGGGAATGGGGGTGGGGTGGTGGCGGCGATATGTAATGTAACCTGTTAATCATTTTGCCTGACAGTTTATTGATATCTGATTGACAATTAAGTCATGTGCTTAGTGTGTGCATTGGCAGGAGAAAGCAGGGAAATCCTTTGCTTATCAGGTGTCAAAATTCTTTTCTCTTGCTTGCTCTTTAATCTACCTATGTTTATAAAGTGTTTTAATAAGAAATTAAAGAAATGAAGAAAAGTAGTTGACTTTTGGTTTGTTCATAGAATATTGTGTATGGCTGAACTCAAGTATATTTTTTATTGCGAGTTCTACAGAGAATAATAGAAGACATGATCAAAGGTGATTAAGAAGCAGTGTAATTTGTTTCGTAACTATCTATTGAGGATAATATGTTACACATTATTCCAGGCTTCTGGTAGTAGAGTAATGGTCTTCATGGTGCTGGAGAGCACTACAGTAGTACATTTTCTCTTACAAGGTAACATTTTTGTGAACTAATTATTTTCTTTATTTTATAAGTATGTTTTTCGTTTATGTAAAAGACCAGAAAGTGAGCATTACTCTTGTAGTAAGTGTGTTTACAATAAAAAATTTCATGTTATTTTAGTTGATAAAGTAGGAGTCTCTATGAGTGCTGCATTAATGTACAATGGGAAACTAGGAACATTTTTTTTTTGAGACACCGTTTCACTCTGTCTCCCAGGCTGGAGTGCAGTGGCGCAACTTGGCCCATTGCAAACTCTGCCTCCCAGGCTCAAGTAATTCTTGTGCTTCAACCTCCTGAGTATCTGGGATTACAGGTGTGTGTCACCACACTCAGCTAATTTTTGTATTTTTAGTAGAGACAGGGTTTCACCATGTTGGCCAGGCTGGTCTCAAACTCCTGACCTCAAGTGATCCACCCACCTCGGCTTCCCAAAATGCTGGGATTACAAGTGTGAGCCACTGTACCTGGTGAAACTAGGATTTTTGTAGACTTTGTTTTAGCATACTACATTTTATATTAAAGATAGTGGCAGAATTTTAAAATGTTATGGGAACTTAGCAAAATTAATTTTTTAGTTTGAGAAAATTTTGGGGAACTTATGTAGAAGATACATGGTCAGATAGGCAACTGTTTAGGTGATGAATTGGAGGGAGGTGAACATTGAAGACTGGTGGTCAGTTAGAGGCTACTATAATTATCCAGGTGGGAAATGAGAACTACAGTGCAAATTGGAATTAAGAAATGGAGATGGGCTTAATAGATGCAGAGAAGGTTGATGGATAGGATTTAGTGGGCTTGAGGGAAAATTAAGTCAGGGTAATTTCTAGTCACCATCATCTTCATGCATATACTGATGTTTAACAACTACTTTTGGGATGCTTATAAGCATTATCTGGCTTGGGAAACAGTAGATTCTGGGGCCATTTACGGAGGTAGAAGTATAAGAAGAGCAGTAGATCAGGAAGCATGAGTCGGGGAGATGAGTTCAGTTTGGTCCATTAAATCTGAGGCATCTGTGACTTCTAAGAAATGTCATTAGGCAGTTGTATATATGGATCTGAGTTAAGAAGAAGACCCAGTTTGAGATGTAAATTTTGGAGTCACAGTTTAAAGATGATAGTTAAAAGCAATGGCAATGGATGAGATCACTCACAGGAAAATGTAGAGTGAGAATGAAAGAGAAGAGAATGGAGAACAACAGCATTTAAGGGTGAGGTTGAAGAGAAAACATACCTTAAAGGAGTGGGCAGGGATGTAGGGTTTGACAAGAGAGTCACAAAAGTCAGTGGCAGAACTGAATATAGAGAAAAGGAGTATTAGACATCTATAGACATCAAATAGGATGAGGACAACTAATGTATCCATTGGATATATCACTTAAGAAATCCTTGATGACCTAAGCAAGAGCAGTTTTACAAGTGAGGCTAATTCACACTGGGTAAGAGATTATGGCTGTTGAAATAGCTAATGTCATTTACAATTTCAGAAAGTTTGGTTGTAGATGGAATAGAGAAGGATATAGCTAAAGCTGTGAGTTTGAGAAGGTTTTTGTTTTTTAAGGTATAAGAGATGTAAGCACATGTTTATTTGCTGAGGATAAAGAGTCATCAGAACGAAAATCTGAAGATACAGGAATGAGGCAAAATGATTGGTGAAGCACTGAACAAACTGGAAAGGATGTAATTAATACAAGGGTTCAGGTCAAGGGTACTTTAGATAGACTTCTACTGAGACGGCGGGGAGGGGAGGAGATTATGATTATGTATACAGATAAATTTGTAGGAGGCAGAGTAAAGGGCTACTCTATAAAGTTTATGCAGGAGACTCCAGTTTATGGTAGAAAGAGGAAATGATTCTCTCTTGTAATCACTAGCTTTTTTGGTGTGGTATTGCTGACTTGTGATCTTATAGTAGGGAGGAAGAGAGTGAAGTAGTTTAGCTTAAGATGACATATATGAATCATCAAGTTAGAGATACCTTGAAGATCTCTTGCAAAGTTACCCTTCTCATACTTCATATTAATATCTATGACTAAATAACAAATTATCCCAGAACTTAGGAGTTTAAACCAATAAACGTTTATTAACTCAATTTCTATGGATCAAAAATTTGGGAATGACTAAGCTGGGGCTCAGGGTCTTTCGGGAGGATGCAGCAAAGATGTAGGCTGGAACTTTAGTTATCTAGGGTAGTGTTCCTCAACCTTTTTGGCGCTAGGGACTGGTTTCATGGAAGACAATTTTCCATGCACCTGATGGGGCTGGGGTGGGTAGGGGAATAGTTTCAGGATGAAACTGTTTCACCTCAGATCATCAGGCATTAGATTCTCTTAAGGAGCACACCACCTAAATCCCTTGCAGGTGCAGTTCACAATTGGGTTTGTGCTCTTGTGAGGATAATGCCACTGCTGATCTGACAGGAGGCAGAGCTCAGGTGGTAATGCTTGCTTACCTCCTGCTGTGCAGCCTAATTCCTAACAGGCCACAGACCAGTACCAGTCTGCGGCCTATGGGTTGGGGACCTCTGATCTAGGGGCTTGATTGGGGCTGGAGGGTTTACTTCTATGATGGCTCACTAGTTAAGCTGTTGGATGGAGGCCAACAGCTTTTTTTTTTTGGTCATAGTCACATAAAAGTTCAATTTCAATTATAGTAATATTCTTGGTTCAGAGAAATTGGCTATTATATGGATCCACTGGGCTCTCTCCTTACCAGCACCCTAATTAAAAAAAATATTTCCTTTGACCTTGATATGATGAGAGTATTGGTAAACACATGTGACCATTTTCCTCCTCCGTCTCTCCCAAGTTCCTGTTTTGTTGGGTGGGTAGTTTGAGTATGTATCAAGACTGGAAGAGATGAGAAAAGCCTAAATGCTACCTAGGAAAAAAGAAATAGATTTATTTCAAAAAACCTTCAGAATTTTACTTTGCTGATGCTAGCATTTTAGTGTTATTTAGTGTTTTAGAGTATTTTAAATAAAAATGGAAGTGAGAAATTGAATTGTTGATTAAAAGAAACTTGCAGAATATGTTTGTCAGACAATATGAAAAGCATAAATGAAGCTCCATAACTAATTAATTTATGGTATGAAGACTAACCCTTTCATTCATGGTAATTTCTATTTGATCTCTTTGTATTGCTCATCATTTAAGGAGTATTCTGAAGGTAGTAATTACCACTGAAGTATTACCATTAAAAGTAGATAATATTTAAAAGTCATGGTTTCTTCTAGATTTCAAGAGATTGTAGTTAGCTCTTTTTACCCTATTAGTTGTTATGTTTTCTACACCTTTTTAAGAGTTTTTGAAAAAAAATTATTTTGATAAGTATTCAGGTGAACCAGCATAAATTTCTGGCTGTGGAGGTGAGGTTTGCTAAAATACAGCATTTTTGGTTGGATGATATGACTTCTTAGATGTTCAGAATTATTCCATATATAAACATGAAGAACCATTATTGTAGCATAGATTATAATATTAAAGATTATGTTTGTTTAGTTAGCTGATTTATAGTATTTGAATTGTTAGTCACCATACCTGAATATTTCTTCTGCCTGGTATTTGATTTTCTTTTAACAGTCATGCTCATTAGTACCTGTGGAACTATGTCATTCATATTGATACTTTCTTGTTATTTGTGGTAACTAATTTTGTTTGGTTATAAATATAAATTGTTATTAAATATGTTTTTCTTTTACATATTGTAAGGAATGAAATACATTTTAATCATTGTTTACTGCCATGCATTTTCTTGTTTTTTAGCTTTCATTTTTTTTTTTGTTGAATTGATTTTTTTCTTAAAGAATATTAATAGGCCGGGTATGGTGGCTCACACCTATAATCCCAGCACTTTGGGATGCTGAGGCAGGCAGATCACAAGGTCAAGAGATCGAGACCATCCTGGTCAACGTGGTGAAACCCTGTCTCTACTAAAAATACAAAAATTAGCTGGGCATGGTGGTGCGCACCTGTAGTCCTAGCCACTTGGGAGGCTGAGGCAGGAGAATTGCTTGAACCAGGGAGTCCGAGGTTGCAGTGAACCAAGATTGCAGCATTGGACTCCAGCCTGGCGACAGAGCAAGATTCTGTCTCGAAAAAAAGAGTATTAATAAAAGTAGCTAAGCTACTACTGCTATAATGCTTTTTGTCAAGTGCTGTGCTATGAGTTTTATGTTTACTTTATGTTTTTAATGCCTTCAGCATCTCTTCAAAGAAGAGATGGCCGTTCTACTACTTGGAAACAGGCTCAAAAGCTAACAGAAGTATAGAAGGGATGAAGCCAGCTTTCCATTTCAAATCTAGTTTTAAAGCCTTCTCTGTTTCTAAGATAACAGAAAATTTCTGTTATTTCTGATTAAAATTTTACCACATTATTCTGTTGGGCTTTAGAATTAGTTAACAGGTGAAGCTGTGTTTGTTGAATAGAATCCTGGGGCTGAAAAGGACCTGGAATGACCCTTTCTAGATAGTAAGGATTACACCTAATCTATTTGACCTAAGAGGATAATTGTTTATTTTGTTTGCTTAAATAAACAGAATGGGACGTTGTATAATTTTGGTTTATGTGCACAAAGATGCTGGCCCTAGCCAGAAATGTGAAGGAGCTAACTGTGCATTTATTGATCATCTCTTTTTGAAGATTTTCCCCATCTTCAGGAATCTTAGGCTTTTCGTAATATTCATAAGTCCTGTTTGCTAATGAGAAAAGCACACTAATGAATCAGTTTACACTAATATTACAGGGTAGTCATGAATGGTAGGTATTTTTGAAATCCCATAAAGTTATCATTGAATTCTTAAAACTATTGGTTAGCATTCTATTTAAATAAATGGATGGTATAATTTTAGGCCTTGTTCTATCATGGTGGGAGCAATTTTTAGGCAGAGAGGGCCCTACAAATCACTGTACATGTGATAGATAATGCCAACCTTTTTATACATTCCAATAGTATCTCAAATGTATAAAGTTTACATAATTATTTTAAGTGAGATATTCAATTGCAGTAAACTTTGTATACTTCATCTGTGTAACATTATAGACTTGGAAGGAACTTCACAAAGTTGTTTCAGGCCACCTACCTGAGGCTTGGTTAGTGCTCAGATCATTTTTGCTACTTTAGAAACAGTTTACATCAACTAAACACTTCTTGAAACTTTATTTTGGATACAAATGTTGTATGATGTGCTTTGTATGTTACTTTTGTTTTGGGATCTCCTTATGCCATGGGAAAGATAAACAATCTGTCCAGGCAGATCTTTTGTTTTAGTATTTACTGTGATATTTGGATCAATGACTTGGTGTTTTAATTGTTAAGTAGGAGATAAATGTCTTTTTTTTTTTTTTTTGAGACAGAGTCTCACCAGGCGCCAGGCGCCAGGCTGGAGTGCAGTGGCACGACCTCGGCTCACTGCAACCTCTGCCGCCCAGGTTCAAGCAATTCTCCTGCCTCAGCCTCCCGAGTAGCTGGGACTACAGGCATGCGCCACCACGCCCAGCTAATTTTTTTGTATTTTTAGTAGAGACTGGGTTTCACCATGTTGACCAGGATGGTCTCGATCTCTTGACCTCGTGATCCGCCCGCCTCGGCCTCCCAAAGTGCTGGGATTACAGGTGTGAGCCACCGCGCCCGGCCCGATAAATGTCTTTAAAATTGGTAACCCTACACAAAGTATATGATGACAATTTGTTACATATGTGCAGAAACCAATCAGTTAAAAGTTTTAAATTTTTCAATTTAAGCATTTGCTCTTTAGCAATATTGACCAGTAAAGTTTGATCTATGGGTAAGCAATGTAGAGATGTGATTTTACAGAGTACGTAGTTCACAAAATTTCTAGTATACAGTAATGGTGCTATGTGCTAATAGATACTTAATCTCACTTGGTGATGAAGCGAGTGTATGTTGGTAGAGTTCAAAGGAGAGCTATAAAGTTGGTTTATTTTCAAACCCTTAAGGAACTGTGATTAAATTCAGAAGACTTCAGTGTAATGGTCTGAAGATTTGTGAATGGCTTATGTACAATGATTTTGATTTCATTGTTGCATGAGGGATTTGGGTCTGATTAAAAAAATTTTTTTTTTCGTTTTTGTTCTATTTGGAATTGGGTTGTTGAAATAGTGAATATTCTGTTTCTTCACTGGTTTTTTTTTTTTTTTTTTTTGGTGGGCCGGTTGTTCGGGGGGCGGGTGAGGAATACTATATTGAGATCTCTTTACTTCTTAGCTCTAGCAAATGAAAACCAATTTTTCTTTTCTTTTTTTTTGAGACAGAGTCTTGCTCTGTCACCCAGGCTGGTGTGCAGTGGTGCAATCACAGCTCACTGTATCCTTGAGCTCCCAGGCTCAAATGTCCTTCCCACCTCAGTCTCTCCAGTAGGTGGGACTACAGGTGCTTGCCACCACACCCAGCTAATTTTTGTATTTTTTTTTTTGTAGAGATGGGGTTTCACCATGTTGCCCAGGCTGGTCTCCTGGACTCAAGTGATCTGCCCACCTGAGCCTTCCAAAGTGCTGGGATTATTGGCATGAGCCACAACACCCAACCAAAGAACCAAATTTTATTGAGGATAAAAAAGATCATTTAGGAGTGTCATTGGCCCTGAATATATTGGATATACTTATGTATCTTTGACGATGGCTCGTAATGATGTATTTTTTATAACGATACATTTATTTTATTCATTTATGAAGCAAATATTTATTGAAAGACTGCTCAGTACCAGGAACTTTGTTGGGTATTGCATACCCAAATGAGCAGGGCAACGTTATCCTTAAGGAGCAGCCATTAGTGGGGGAGATAAATTTTGAAGCTGATAGTTACAATACAGTGTGATAAGTACTAAGATACAGTAGTCATTCAAGCAGCATTTATTTAGCATTTTCTATATTGTCAGACATTCTACTAAAGATTATAAATATTCTAAGTCTTAATACTCAGAATTTCTGAGCTGTATGGTAGAATTTTTAAGCCCAATAAATATTTATTGAATGGATAAGCAAAAACACATAAAAAAAGTTACATTGCACTTTCTATGTTGCTTTAAATAATCAAAATTAAATATACTTTCCCATGACAGTGCTAGGGTAAGTTATAGCTCTTCCCAGCCTAGTCTTTTCAGGTGATAAGTAATGTTTTATAGACATATTCCAGCTTAAGCCTGATAAAGGAAACCCTTATTTCACACAATTCTGTTCAACGTATGGGATATTTGTTGTTAGAGGAACCATGAAGCCCTGGAAGGGGATTAACCAATGCACTGAGCTTTCTTGAGGACCTGTGGGCAGGTGCACAGATGGGAATTGGGGAAATTGTAATCAACTAGTTCTTTCCAACTCTCCTCTGAGTTAATCAAATCTTGCTGAGATGGGATGGAGTTGGGGGATTTGAGTCAAGCTGTGGTGACAGAAGTCCTCTCATCCATAATTCCTTTCAGCTATTGTCCTAGGGCCATCCTTCTGCTAGCTGTTATTAACACAAATTAAATGTTAAGAAAAATAGAAGAGGAGAAGAGACAGTAGAAGGCAAGGGGGTTACAACTAAAAAAAACCAAAAAAACAAAACCTTGACGTAATAAGAAGAAAAAGGATGAAATAAAAAAGTTTTTAAATAAATATGAACTTGACTCATACTTTAAAAATGTATAGAAGCAATCAGAGTCTGTCATTTTTTTCTCTACAGAATCTCCTTGCATTTGGGTTCATTCTTTCCTCTGTTCTTCCCATTACGATAAAGGAAATGTTCCTCCTCCTGTCAGAAGCTAGTTCCTAAACATACATATGCTGTGGATTGAGATTTTAAAAGTCTTATGTATTAAGTATTGTGTACTTTAAATCATATGATTTCATGGTATCTTTTAAAGCACACAGTCATGTTTCTTGTGAAGAAAATTGTCCTTAGATTTGATAGGCCTAGTTATAAATAATAAAAACACAGTACCTTGTTTTGGATTTCCTCAGAAACAAACCTGAGATAAAGATTCAAGGGAATATAGTTTATTTGGGAAACAATCATAGGAAACACTGGTAGGAGTGGGGAAGTAAGAAAAGAAAGGGATAGAAGTGAATAAAGGGCATTATTCTGGCAGTTACCACTCTGGACATCTGGAGCTCACTCACATTGGGGATGCTCGGAGATCCAGTAAACTATCCCTCGGAGTTATCTCAAGCCAAGAAAGAACAAGGACAGTTTGAGTGTTTAATCCACCAACTTCCTACCCATCGACATGAACCCTCTGGCATTTCTGGCTTGCAAGAGTGGCATTTCTGGAGTGCAAGCTGAGCGTGTCCTTACAGTCTGAAGCAGACCTGAGCAGGGTTTCACAGGTGTTTATAATGACAGTTTTGCTGTGTAGAGGTGAGTGCCATCAGTATATGGGCAAGACACCAATAGCACTGGCTGCCAATAGCAAACATTTATAAAATGCGGTATCTGGGATGTGCCAGAAGTTCTAATGCTTTACATATATCAGCTTACCAATTTTCACAATAAAGCTCTATGAGACGGCTACTAGTAGTGTCCTTATTTTACATATGAGGAAACAGAGTACAGAGAGGTTAGGTACTTTGCCCACAGTCACACAGCTATAATTTCAGAACTGACGTTTAAACCCAGGTGAAGCATGGTATAGAGTCTGCATTTAATCCATTTAGTGATCTGCTTTTTTAACAATATATAGTCTGAAGCAGCATCTTTTGATTCCACTGTTTTTCCATAATAACTGCCTTCTCTTTTTCCCTTCCTCTAATCTCTTTTTAGTGTTCTGTACCCACTCCCTAGTTTGTAGCTGTCTCCTCCCCTCCCTGCAATTCTAGAACATTGTAGCCATTCCTCCTTCCATGTTACACTCAAGGCTATCATATCAAATAATTCTTGCTAAGGTATTAACTGATATTTCTGAGTTTATGTGAAGGCCTCAGAGTTTGATATTGCTTAGTATCTCCATTTTAATTAAAAAATACAAATGTTTAAGAACCATAGAAAGAAAGATGTGACTATAGAGTGACAGATGACCGGGTTAGAATTTTGGGATTGGGAGACATCTATAACCTTGGCCATGGTTATAAGGAGAGGCCAAGAAATGTGTGCTTAGACCAAACAAAAGCCCTTTTCCCAACTGCAGCATCCTGTCCTCCAGATATCACTTTGTCTTTTTCTTCTTAAATTATGGAAATATTACATGCCAGTTGTAAAACGAACAATATGTGAGTGCCCAGAATGAAAGTGAAAGTCTGGTTTTGCTGCTGCTTCATTTTCCCCCAGAATCTCCTTCCACTGATTAGATTAGATTCAAGCTATATGCATCTTTGGCAGGACTATCACAGAAGCAAGACTGTATTCTTCTATTAAGAGGCTCACAGTTTTGACTTACCCTGGTGCTGCTGGTATTTACATTGATCACTTAACTTGCCTTTCTCTAAGTTCCTCTTTTCCCCTTTGTCATTAATAAGTATTTTGGGGGGGGTGGGGGAAGAGTTGTTTTAATGTGACTATTTTATTAACCATCAAAATTTGATTATATTGGTATGGACTCAGATACCTGTTTTATTAAATGGGTAGTAATCCATTACTATTAATTATTTTTATGCTTAGTCTGTCCCGGGTTTTTCCAGGGGGAGCCACTTTAAGCTGGCTTGTGTGTCCTTTTGACATGTTTGGATCATTCTTTGAGTTTGTCTTTCCTTTCTTGGAAAACAAGGCTTATCTTTCTCTCCCTTAGTTGTGGAATCAGCCAGTTTTTCAAGGGGCCCTGTTTCCTCTTAGTATGAAATGGTTTTTAGAAGCAAAGTTTTCTGTTCCTTTTTATTGAGGTGTTGTTGCTTAGCACCTGTTAGTGAACATATGCATGCACATATACAGTATATGAATACATTTACAGCTACATTTATTTCTATAGCCATTTATATTGAAAACCATAGCTCTAGTACTTATCTACCATTTTAGGTTTCATTCTAATTTTCTTCCTTTGTGTATCTCCAACAGTGAGACATTGTAATAATGGCTCCCGTTATTCTGAATATGTTTATTTGCTTGGTTAGCCTCCCTCCCCAATACTGTGCATGGGCCATGTCCCAGGTGTGACCTCCTTATCCTACTTCTGCTCCAACATACTTTTTAGCTTGTTCTCCTGCATGAAGCCCTACTTAGCTCTTTTGGGTCTGGCACCTTTCTCTTGGGCTCTGACACCCTATGCCAGGCAGTCTTCCTGAGTAGATTCTCTTTTCTCTCTGCTCAGGCTCTCCCTCTCAGTCTCTGAAACCTTAAGTTGAGTGCTTCTCCTGTGCCGCCTCCAGCTCCTACTGGCCATGGTTGCTTTTCTTCTTCCACTTAGGCTCCTGCAACCTATGCCTGACTTCTCCCCTACAAGTGTATACCCCTCATCTTACTCTGGTTTTGATACCCTTAAGTGCTGCCACTGCTCCACAAGCCTGTCCATCATGCCAGTGGATACTTAATTTATTCATATCAGGCTCCAACATCCTGCTCTAGGCCGCTGAGACTCCTCTCTTCTCCATGTGCAGATGTTTGTTTTACTCTGCTTCACTTTACAGCTTTTAGATTGAATTGTTCAGGAAGTGTAGAGGAAGAGGAAACAACCACTTTGTATCTTGTTACGCCATTCGCTCCATGTACTACTTCATGTGGCTGAGCATATAACAACATTTTCATTTTGACTCTGTGTCCAGTGTTGCCTTGCCTTCTTTATAACAGAGTATCTACTTCTTACTTTAGGGGCTTTATTAAATCTTAGCCTTTATTTCCGTACTTGCTCAAAATATGTTCTTTTAAATATTGAGACTTTATCTGTTGATTTCTCTTAAAGGCTTTGCATTAATCTAATATTTGGGAAATAGTGATTGAAACTTGTTTGATACTGTAGGGTTCTGTCTTTACAGCCTTAATAACCTCTTTCCACATTCTTTTTACCTATGGTTTGTTACAGTAGTGGGTCATGATTATTTTAGATGAGGTCCTTTTGGTGGACAGATCATTTCTCCTTGGATTTGATTAGAAACAGATTTCCTTTTTAATGTGGAGACCTGAATGCTAGGACATATCTCTCATGGAACTTCTCCTCAGAGTCTTTTCCTCCTTAGTGATGTGCTGGCTAGCAATCTGTAGAATGGTAAAAATAAGTATGAAATAGGTGCATATGTTATTTTATGATATTAAACTATTACATAATAAGTGAATATTTGGTTTGAGATTTTTTTTTAGTTTTTTATTTCAAAATATTTGCTTCTTTTTAAAAGTTAAAAAATAAATAAATAAAACTTAAGAGGAAAGAAAGAGAAAGATCATGTTGTAAAGTGAGCCCCCAGATTTTAAGGTGCTGGTTGATGGGGATTTTTCAAAGCTTTGAAAAATATGAGAGCATTTTTTTTGCAGTTTCTACACTATGGGAAAAAAGGATTATTGAAAACTGAAAACCTTTTCTTAATATTCTCTAGCTCTTTTGCCTTTAGGTTTTCATATCACTCTTAATAATAAACCTTCTGTTATCGAGCTCTTTATTATTTTCTTGAGATATTTAATTTGCCTCTATAAATTATAAGATTTCAACAATGTAGAAATGTGAACCATAATGTGTTGTAGATTGTGTCTGGCAATGCTGTCTCATCCAATTTTTGTTTATTTATTTATTAATGAATGAATGAATGAATGAAAGAAGAGATCTTTCTTTCTGTCTCTCAGCTGGGCTGGAGTGCAGTAGCATGATCATAGCTCACTGTAACCTTGAGCTCCTGGGCTCAAGCAGTCTTACTGCCTCAGTCCCCTGAGTAGCTAGGACTACATGTGCACACCACCATGCCTGGCTAGTTTTTTATTTTAAAATTTTTGGCAGAGATGGGGTCTCACTATGCTTCCCAGGCTGGACTCCAACTTCTGGCCTCAAGAGTTCTTCCCACCTTTGCCAACCAAAGCACTGGGATTATAGGTTCCCGGCCTTATCCAGTTCTTACACTTGTTTTGTGATCTCCAAAGATAAGAGTTTTGGTGAATAAACAGAAAACAGATTTAGAAACTTAAGTCAGCTGTAGCAAATTTCATTTAGAAAGTTATCCTTTTGTATTCTTCCCTACAGAAAAAATGTGCTATTTTTGTAGTTGTCTGTAATAATCTCCTCTGCTGGTTAGTCTTAAAGTATTAACTGTGTAACTCTCTTCATGATTAAATCTAGCTTTTTTGCTCTTTCTGGTTTACTATGAGATAATTTCATTATAGGTAGGTTGGGTTAGTCATATGTTACTATGATATTATTGAAGGAATGTTTTTCTTGTTTCTTGGATCATAAAATATGAACTTTTATTCCTTTTTATTCTTGATACATATAAATATTCATATTCATCCTACTGTGTGTTTGCCTATATACATATACACACATATCTATGTACAAACATATGTATATGCACACATATGTGTATGCATACAAATAATTGTCAGAAGTTGGGTCACAGTTCGACAGCAAATTCTTCTTAATCCTAAGCATCTGATAGCAGGAGGTCCCTTTACTGTTCCAGCTACCTAGAGGGAGTCGGAACTAGGAAGATTGTTACTCCATGGGATAATGGAGAATATATAGATGTGATGGAGGTTAAGAGGGATTTATCTAACTTGATGTACAAATATAATAATATTAAGTGGTGGCTTTTGGGGCAAGTCTGGATGAATTTGTTTAATGTGGATGGCTAATACTTCTGATTGAGATTTTTTTATTAAAGAATAATCACATTCCTTTTATTTTGAGCCAGAGTATAGTAATTGAACCTTAGTCAGTGCTTATATTTAAAATGGTGACATCAGGACATCACAGATATGATCCATTCTCTTACATGTTAGTAGAAATGTGGGTATTTTTATTGTTGTATTTTTGCATTCTCATCATTGAAGGAAACAGAAAGGTGATTTAATTAACTTTGTTTATTAAATTTACCCTTTTTTTCTCCTTACATTTCTGTTGCAATTTTATAAATCTCTGATTCTAAATTTAACCTTCGACCTCTTTTAGGCCCTTAGATGCTGTTCTGGAAAAACTTTAGTAATGGATCAAAGGAAGAATGAGAGTATTGTCCCTAGTATCACTCAATTAGAAGATTTTCTTACAGAACACAATTCCAATGTTGTTTGGCTCCTTGTTGGTAAGTGGAATATTTTTCTTCTACTTTATTGTGTTTTAAGTATGGATTAACAGCTGCCAGATTTAAACAGTGGTTGACTGAAGTTGGAACACTAACACTACCATTTGTTTATTTTTAGGAAGGAAGATTGTTATTTATATTTCTTGAACATTTGTTCTGGAAACGGCTCTGAAATGCTCTACTTTTTCTTAGACTGCCTTCTCATCTGACATAGGGGAAGTGGAAAGAGAAGAAAAACATTGCACTTAGCTTATTCTTTCCGGTTTCAGGTCACCTCCCTACTTCTCAACTGAACACACACACACAAATACTTTTGTTACAGAAATAATAAATCCTCAAATACAATTTTACTGTAAAAATAATTCTATTTTTATAGTAAAATAGAATTATATGCCTAATCTTTTAATCTCTTTTTTCACTCTTTGTGCACTTGGCAGTGAGCTCTGCTATTAATAGTTTTTTGTCATAATTTAGTAGTTTTCTAAGTATGTACAAATAATTCAAACTAAATAGCAGAGGGAGATAGGATATATGAGTGAATGAATGAATGAATATGAATGAATGAGAGGGAGAAATACAAAAATAATACCAGGGAAGGGAGAAATTATTGTAGGCTGTTTCTGCTCAGGACGTTTTCATGGGAGAATGGTATTTGACTTTAATTTTGGCATAAGAATTGGAAACAAAGAGGAAATTAGGAAGGGTAAGAGAGGAAAGGAAGGGTAATGATAATTTGTTGAGCATCTTCTGTGTTCTAGATACCAGTTTGTACTTATGTTGTCTCAGTTAATGCTCAGAGCAGCTTTATGAAGGTAGGTTTTTATTCTTTTCCTTTTAATTCCCTGTTGGAGAATTGAGGCCCATAAAGATTAAGTATTTTATATGGATTACACAGGTGGTTTTTTTTTCTGCAGGCATGCTTATGCTGCTTTCATGACACCCAAGGATGTGGGTAGGAATATGTTACGAGTAGAGGTGAAGTGTCTGTTCCCTTTCCTGTCACCTAGAATTTTTCAGACTTTTTCCTTTCTAAATACCTCCTTTCTTTAAGAAAAAAACAGCAACAGTAACAAGCAGTAAAACCCTGGGCAATTGTTTAATCCCTCTGTTTTACTATGAGGGTAGAAGGGCATGATATAATGAAAAGACTACAATTCCAGGCTTGTTTAATACTAAAAGCATATTTGCTCAGCAAATGCCTATTGCCATTCTGAAGGACTCATATAACAAACTACTGTTGATACAATGATTTATAGTAAAAATTTATACAAAATGACTTTAAATTTGAGATATAATGGCATATCATCAAATTAAGTTTTCAAAATATTTGTTGTAGAGATTTTTTGTTTATGGGCAAATCATAGCACTTGGTATGTCAAAGCTGTTACCATCAGTCTGAGCTGCCCTGGGAATAGTATTTTATGTTGACTCTCAATGATCACTTTGCTTTATCTATAATACATAATGGTTTAAAAGTTAGGGACGTAATGTGATGTTACTGAAGGGTTATACAGGTTAAGTTGCTTTATACAACTTTCTCATAATTTAGAAGTAGTTATACTTTAGAAAAGGATAAGAGCAAATTTATTATCAAAACAATGTTTGCCTGTGTTTTGCCTTTTGTATATTCATGAACTAGATTTTTTGAGAATATGAATTTTATAAGTAACTATACACTTTCATTGAAGAAAAAACCAAATTCAGAATATCATTTACTGTAACATATTCAGTGACATTCATCATAACTTATTGTCTTATGCTTTACAGCAAAATATCTAGTTACAGGTAGCTTATTTAATATGCCTTTATACTAAATTTCCGCTTCTTTTATTTGTTTAAAACACAGCTTTGAAAAGCAGAAGATTTTAAAAAATCATTATTTTTCTTTCTTTACAAATGGCTATAGCTTGTTTCAGGAAATAGCTTGGGAATGAACTTGTGTATGAGATGAGTTTTTGGCCTAATAAAGGTGGATGTGTTTCAGAATATTCAGAAATATGGACTTTCTTCTCCCAGAACGTCTTTACATAATGTTTGATAACTAAAACTGTACAAAGCAGTAATAAGTAAACAGAAAGGAAAGCAGCCATACTTGAAACATTGCTCTGATGGATCTGATTGGAATTTATGCTTTTCTAGATAATGAATGATGAAGAGGAAGAAAGCTGGATAAAGTATAATCAGCCTCTGGTTTTAAAGTTCCAAGTACTAAATTGTAAGAGGACACATTACCATGTAGAAGTAAATCCTATTATTTCTGATTTTTTTCCTCCCAACAGCTACCATTTTGTCCTGTGGATGGATTATTTACCTTACATATTATAATTCCCGGAACGTTGGTCTTATTTTAACACTAGTTCTTAACAGATTATACAAGCATGGCTATATCCATATTGGTGAGTTTGAGTTACACTGAATTTTTTTCTTCCTTATAATCTTGATATGTTGTCTTACCATTTTCTGTTGCTATAATGGAATACCTGAGACTAGGTCATTTATAAAGAGAAGTAATTTATTTCTTACAGTTCTGGAGGCTGGGAAGTCCAAAGTTGAGAGGGTGTATCTGGTGAGGACCTTGTTGCCAGTGGGAACTCTGCAGAGTCTAGAGGTGGCCCAGGGTGCCACATGGTGAGGGGGCTGAGCTTGCTTGCACAGGTCTCTTTTTCCTCTTGTAAAGCCACTGATGCCCAACATCATGGCCTCATTTAATCTTAATTACTTCCCAAAGGTCTGACATCTCAAATACTGTAGTCGGATTTCCCACTCGTCTAACACTGTTACAATGAGAATTAAGTTTCATCATTAGTTTTGGAGGAAACAAACATTCAAACAATAGCAGATGTATATTATAAATTTATATTTCATGAACAGATAGTAGCATTAGAAATTTACCTTGGTTTCATAATAGTCGAAATAATCTTAACTGGAATTTCTCTGACACAGCACTCCATGACTCCATGATAATATCCACTTGGTTATGTCCTTTACACCATTATTTATTATTCTTAAAGTGTTTCTAGTAACTTTTTTTTTAACTTATAAAAGATGCTCATTAAAAGAATTTGAAAACTTGGATATGTGTAAGATATAGAAATAGAAATTTCTTGGGAGTCCACTATTCAAAGAAAATTTTTAATGTTCATTGTAGTTTTTATTATTTTTAAAACCCATACTTTAAAAATCTGTAAGTTGGAATCATCTTGTATGTTTCATTTTATGGCCTGCTTTATTCAAGTTTTTGAGTACTTAAAAGTGGGAAGTTTGAGTTGAGTGCAGTGGCTCATGCCTGTAATCCCAGCACTTTGGGAGACTGAGGCAGGCAGATCACAAGGTCAAGAGATCGAGACCATCGTGGCCAACATGGTGAAACCCCCCTCTCTACTAAAAATACAAAAATTAGCCAGACGTGTTGGTGGACGCCTGTAGTCCTAGCTACTCGGTTGAACCCAGAAGGCAGAGGTTGCAGGGAGCCACGATCGCACCACTGTACTCCAGCCTGGCGACAGAGCGAGACTCCATCTCAAAAAAAAAAAAAAAAAAGGAAGAAAAGAAAAAAGTGGGATGTTTGCAGGTAGATAGAAGGGTGTATTAGGAAGTTAGGGTGCTTTGAAAGCCCTAAACCAGTGGGAGAAAGGGGTGGGGAGAGGTGACTGGAGAGAACCATTCTAACCTGCCTAATAGTTGAGTACCTCTTAATCAACACAAAACTTCCCTCAAACGTAAATAGTCTTCCATTAATTTTAGGCAATGGCTGGTTCCTACAGTCACTCAAATTACTAAAGAAAAATGGTGAATTAGTCACTACTTTGGGTTTATTTAATGGTTGTGCATAATTAAGGGAATTATTCATACAAAGCAGTTACTTAAACTAATATCCTCTTCTGATTATTTAGTAGCTTACTTCATAGTGATGATATGTGTTCAGCACTTTTTGTTTTATTGGGGAAAGAATAATGGAAAATCAGTAAGGCTGGAAAGACATCAGGAAGGGAGTTAGAAGCGATGCTTATTGAATAAATTGAGTGCTGATGTTATTTTAAACTTTAAGGGCTCTACTGTCTGTTAAAAGTTACATTAATAGCAGTTTTTTCCTTCCTGTAACAGGTTCCTTCTCTTTCTCTGTTCTTTCTGGAAAAGTCATGGTTCGTGAAATCTATTACATTACAGAAGACATGTCTATTAGGTAACAAAATTAAAAAATTAAAAAGGACCCATCTTAAACATACTTTAAAAATATTGTTAAAATTTATATGACTTTTTATTTAATGTGACTTGCTTCTTCAAATAAAACTATAAATTTTTTTTTCCAGCAAATCATACTTGGTGAATTGATGTTTTAAAATATTTTTGTCAATGGATTAATTTTAGAAAAGAATTAATTTATTAAATAGCAGTTTATAGAAATGAATAATCTTTCATTTCAAGATGAAAAAGTGAACCATTAAGTTGCTTGACCATTTTATATCATAGAGTTTATAGTAGTCATTTGTTATGTATAGCAAGGTTTAGAGATGTTAGTAGCTGTCATCCATTAGCTCCTTATTAGAGATAATAAGTTTACAGAATTGTTTAGCATTTGTTAGCAACTCTAATTTTATTCTAATAAGGAAACAGGAATATGAATATAGTAAGAAAGGATATGATTGAAATGTTCCTTCTTTGGTAAGTCTTGAAAGAGAAGCCTGTTCTATTTTTGTGATTTTCTTAAAATTTGTGACTTAAGTAGAATTCAAAAGTTTTGAATTAATTGAGAGGTGCTAGAGTTTGGCAGTACTCACACCTCTCTTAAAACTATAAAAGACAAATTCTGTGCTAGTTCTATGCTATTTCCAAATCAAAAGTGAAAAATAAAAAGCTAAGAAACTCTAAGTCCATCCTTTTGGGGTACGATGATATAGGTTATTTATGAGAAATGAAGGAACATCTTTAAAAGTTTCCCCTCAGTTTGCTAACTTCCCTCTTTCAAGATTTGGCTATTGTTTATATATTTTTTTCCCTCTCTCCTGTAGACCTAGGTATCTGTAATTTTTATAGTTTTAAAAAATATTATTTAAAAAGGAAAGCATTTCTGATAGTACTTCATTTTCCTGTTACCATTAATTAGAAGACTATAATATTTCAAAACATGTTATATATGATAGATATATACAATTTTTATTTGTCAAGAATCTTTAGCTATGCGAAGTCTCTTTTCCATTTTTAACTAGAAGATCAAAACATGCTTCATAAGTCTTTGTTCACGAAAAGATTTGTGTTTATGTATGCCAATGTTCTTTAGAGGATTTTCTGCATTTCCTTATTCATTATGAATTGCCTGCCTTTTGCAATAACTAAGAATTAATTTTTGCGTAAATTCTAATTTTGTAATCTACCTTTCTTAGAATTCAAGATGGATTTGTCATTTTTCGGTGGTGGAAAATGTATAACCCAAAACAGAAGCAACATGGTGAGTTTTCATTTTTTATGTGTTTAAAATGTTCAATCATATAATCAGGATTTTATGAAAACTAATTAAAATTAGACACGACCAGTAGGAAAAGTTTAATTTTTAGGCCAGGAGCTGTGGCTCATATCTGTAATCTCAGCACTTTGGAAGGCTGAGGTGGGTGGATTACCTGAGGTCAGGAGTTTGAGACCAGCCTGGCCAACATGATGAAACTCTGTCTTTACTAAAAATACAAAAAATTAGCTGGGCATGATGGCAGGTGCCTGTAATCCCAACTATTCAGGAGGCTGAGGCAGGAGAATCACTTGAACCCGGGAGGTGGAGGTTGCAATGATCCCAGATCGTGCCAGTGCACTCCAATCTGAGCAACAAGAGGGGAACTCTATCTCAAAAAAAGAAAAAGTTTAATTTTTAAAAATGAGTGAAGAGAATTATTACTAACTTTTAGTAGCATTATCTGTGATTTAAATGAGAGATATATACTCTTCAGTAAGGTATCACGTTTTACCAAAGTTATACATGAAATGCAAAATACTCCAAACAAAGGTAAATTTTAAACCAACACATTAAAAGTATACTACCACTCATATTTTAAAAATAAACTAAGGAAAATTAATCAGCAACATTTACTTTCACTTTGTAGTGTCTTTCACATAGTAATACTTTTATGGGTAATTTACTTGTTAAACAATTTTTCAGGCAAATTTTTTTACTTCTACTCCAGTCTAGGTTTTTTCTCTTACTACTTCTTAGGATAATTGAGAAAAAAATTACAAAGGCCCAATCCTTAAAAAAACAAATATTTAGAAGATACAATTCTCCTAATATTTTACGGTAGTTCTTTGGCCTATGTTCTCTCCTATTTTCTCATATTTATCACATGACTGATAGCTGAAATAATCTCTAAACTGTTATATCAAGCACTTCATTGCCTTTTCTTGCTGTAGTTTAAATTTTAAAATAAACAGATTAGGAAACTCAGCGGTGTTTTAATGTGTATGAAGCATTCTAGGACTTGATAGTAATAAACCCAGTTTTAAACACATTAAACTCTGTCATTCACTAGTGTTAAACCTTTCCTCAGTAATCATCCAGGATCTCTCTTCGGATCGCTAGGGTTAAATATCCAGCCGTCTACTCAGCATCTCCAATTTTATGTGTAACAGGTTTCTTACACTTGAAATATCCAACCAAACATCTGATCTTCCCACCCAAACCTACCCCACAGTTAATTTCCATCTTATCAAAAGCAAGTCTTTTTTTTCTACTGCTCAGGCCAAAAATTTTGACTGCTGTCTTTTGTGTCCCGGAGGTCATTATCAAATTCTGTCAGCTTTCCTTTCAGCCTGCAACCAGAATCCAACTACTTCTCACCACACTGGCCCAAGTCACCATCATCTTCTCCTTGTTTTATCACATAGTCTCCTAACTAGTCTCCCTGCTTCTGTATACTTGTTCCTCAACCTGCTGTTAGTACACTGGCCAGGTCTTTTAAAAATCTAAGATCATTTTATTACTCTGTGTTCCCAAATGTTCTAGTGGCTTCTCATCTCACTCAGAACAACACCAAGATCTTGTAAGTGACCAACAGAATCCTACAAAATTCCTAAAAATAACTTACAAAATCCTATATTCCTATAAATATTCTATATAATTCCTTCTACCTCCTGATCATCTATCTTCCACCCTACTCCAAATAAACTGGCCTGTTGGTGTTGGTAATAAAAGTGCAACAGAGCCACCATGAAATAATGGCCTCCAGATATTCACAGTAGTCATTCCCATATTTGCTTGGTGGTTCTGTTTAACTGTCCTTTATCAATGAAGCTTTTCCTGAGTACTTTTGTAAAGCAGTACCCTCCTCACAAAGTAACACTTTCTATTCCACTAACCTTGCTTTTTCTTTAGTGCTGTATTTTCCTCATGCATGCTTTGATGCTATATATATATTTACTTGCTTATTAATGGAATCTCCCCAACTTGAATGAAGCAAGCTGTACAGGATGGTACTTGTTTTATTCTCTATTGTATACCTGGTATCTAGAAAAATGCTTAGTACATAGAGGAACTCATTTGTGTAGAAGAGTAACAGAACATTGAGAAACAAATCTTACCGATCTTTGATAACCTAACATGTGGAGGCATATAAATCTAAAATAGAATAATTTTTTTTAATATTTTTTATTGGATTTTAGGTTTAGGGGTACATGTGAAGAACATGCAAGATTATTGCATAGGTACACACATGGCAGTGTGATTTGCTGCCTTCCTTCCCATCACCTATATCTGGCATTTCTCCCCATGCTATCCCTCCCC